>JAQQAC010015530.1:12258694-12285118 GCA_029783875.1 Phataginus tricuspis | reverse complement strand
ATGTGGTCTATTCTGGAAAATGTTCCATGTGCACTTGAGAAGAATGTGTATCCTGCTGCTTTTGGGTGCAGAGTTCTGTAGATATCTGTTAGGTCCATCTGTTCTAGTGTGTTGTTCAGTGCCTCTGTGTCTTTACTTATCCTCTGCCTGGTTGATCTATCCTTTGGAGTGAGTGGCGTGTTAAAGTCTCCTAGAATAATTGCATTGCTGTCTATTTCCTCCTTCACTTCTGTTAGTATTTGTTTCACATATGCTGATGCTCCTGTGTTGGGTGCATATATATTTATAATGGTTATATCTTCTTGTTGGACTGACCCTTTATCATTATGTAATGTCCGTCTTTATCTCTTGCTACTTTCTTCGTTTTGAAGGCTATTTTATCTGATACAAGTACTGCAACACCGGCTTTTTTCTCTTTGTTGTTTGCTTGAAATATTTTTTTCCATCCCTTCACTTTTAGTCTGTGTATATCTTTGGGTTTGAGGTGAGTCTCTTGTAACCAGCATATAGATGGGTCTTGCTTTTTTATCCACTCTGTTACTCTGTGTCTTTTGATTGGTGCATTCAGTCCGTTTACATTTAGGGTGATTATTGATAGATATGTTCTTATTGCCATTGCTGGCTTTAGATTCGTGGTTACCAAAGGTTCAAGGGTTGCTTCTTTACTATCTGAGAATCTAACTTAACTTTCTTGTTAAGTTATTGTGAACGCCGTCTGATGTTTCTTTATCTCTCCCTTCCTATTCTTCCTCCTCCTTTCTTTATATATTAGGTGTTTTATTCTTTGCCTTTAGTTAGTATTTGGATGGTCTACTTTCTTTGCTATGATTTTATTTTCTCTGGTGACATCTTTTTAGTCTTAGGGGTGTTTCCCTCTAGAGCAGTCCGTTTAAGATATCCTGTAGTGGTGGTTTATGGGAGGCAAACTCTCTCAACTTTCTTTTATCTTGAAATTGTTTAATCCCTCCGTCATATTTAAATGATAATCGTGCTGGATACAATATTCTTGGTTCGAGGCCTTTCTGTTTCATTACATCAAATATATCATGCCATTCTCTTCTGGCCTGTAAGGTTTCTGTTGAGAAGTCTGATGACAGTCTGATGGGTTTTCCTTTGTAGGTGATCTTTTTTCTGTCTCTAGCTGCCTTTAATACTCTGTCTTTATCTTTGATCTTTGCCATCTTGATTATTATGTGTCTTGGTGTTGTCTTCCTTGGGTCCCTTGTGTTGGGAGATCTGTGGGCTTCCGTGGACTGTGAGACTATTTCCTTCCCCAGCATGGGGAACTTTTCAGCAATTATTTCTTCAAAGACACTTTCTATCCCTTTTTCTCTCTCTTCTTCCTCTGGTACTCCTATTATGCGAATATTGTTCCGTTTGGATTGGTCACATAGTTTTCTTAATATTCTTTCATTCTTAGAGATCTTTTTATCTCTCTCTTCCTCAGCTTCTTTGTATTCCTGTTCCCTGTCTTGCAATTCCTTGATCAGTGTCTTGAACCTGATTCAATCTGCTGTTGAGCCCGTCAGTGGCTTGTCTCATTTCTGCATTGTCTTTCCTCACTTCCCTCACTTCCTCCCTCAGCTCTTGCACATTTTTCTGTAGATCCGTCAGCATGGCTATGACTTTTATTCTGAAATCTTTTTCTGGAATACTATGCATGTCCACTCCTTCAGATTCTCTCTGTGGCGTGGTGTTTGTCTGAAGCTTTGTCTATCATATTCTGTCTTCTCATGACTATAGAATTAGTTGTTGGTAGTTGTCACGTATGGCCGCTGGGCTCTTTATGACTTTAAATAGGAAAGAGAAGAAAGGAGAGAAAAGAAAAAAAGAAAAAAAAGAGAAAAAAAAAACTTCTACTAATAAAAAAAGTAAAAAGAGAGAGAGAAAAAGGAAAAGAAAAGAAAGAAAAAGAAAAAGCAGCAACACGTAAAAGAAAAACAAAGCAAAACAAAACGCCCACCGGGGATGGTTTCTGTGTGAATGCTGTAGGTGGCGCTATTGCTCCATTATTCCAGAGCCGTGGCCACATCGCTCCACACGGCCCTTTAAAGCTGTGGCCGGGGTGACAATGAATGGGAGGCTGTTGAAAGAGAGGGAAAAAAAAAATAGGAAAAGAAAGGGGAGAAAAAAAAATAACTAACTAAAAAAAAAAGCCACTGAGAGTGGGTTCTGTGTGAATGGTGTAGGTGGCGCTGTTGCTGCACTATTCCAGAGCCATGGCCGCGCTGCTCCGCAAGGCCCTTTATAACTCTGGCTGTGTTGCTAATGAATGGGAAGCTGTTGATCTCTGGGGGGGTCTTAAAAGCAGCCATCCTTTCCCAGTCGCCAGCTAAGGGGTCCAAAGCTCCCCAGGACTCCCAACGTACTGGGCTCAGTTTGCAGGGCTATCCGATCCCTCTACTGAGCTCCTGTCTCTTGAAGACCGCTGAGAAAGAGTGTGCGCTTTTCTTCCCTTTTTTTTCCTTTCTTTTTCCTTCCCGGAGCCTGCCAGGCAACTTGCACGTTCCCGGCTGGGACCCTGTGCCCTCTGTCTCTCCAATCTCCGCTACACCACAGGCTGTGTCGGCGCTCCCGGCGCAGACTTCCACTCCCTCCCGGCTCTGAATCCTCTCCTCCCGCTGGAGTGCTCGGGGAGAGGAGCGCTCGGTCCCGCCGGATCGCGGCTCCGTATCTTACCGGCAAGGCCCCTTCTCTTAAGGAGCATTCTTTTTAGTGGAACAAGACAAATAAAAGTTAAACAATTGCGATAGACTGTGGGGTTACGTTTGACTAATGATAAGAATCACCTCTTAAGGTGACATTTAACTTGAGGCGAATGTCAGGAAGGAGCTAGCCTTGTAGAGCTCCAAAGGAGTATCCTAGGCCCTGAGGTAGGGGTGGGTTTGGGTGTTAGGAACTGAAAAGCCAGTATGTGGTGAGTGAGCCTGAGAAGTATCTCTCAGGATATAGGTAACATACTCTATAGGAGTATGATACCTGACTTACATTTAATGGTCCATTTGGTTACTGTGTGGATAATTAATTGTAGGATGGCAAGAATATAAGTATGGAGACTGGTTAGGGTACCCTTCAGTAGGGTAGTGTTGCAGTAGCAGAGACAGAAAGATGTAGAATCATTCAGAGTGTGTTTTGGACACGCACGTTTGCCCTCCAGAATGGGCTCTACTGATAGAAGTGTTTTTATTGAATTTAAATGGGTTTAAGTGGGGTCTGTAATTTCCAGTTGATTTCAGTCTATCTTAGAGTTCTATGGTCTGACAGGTTTTGTGCCTGAAGGCTTTTGAGTTTGAGTTCCCTATTGTATGAGATATACAGTGCATGACATAAGACTTAAGGTCAGAATCCTTGGTATCCCTAACTTATAAGGAACAAACAGAGGAAGAAGGTGTCAAGTGAAATGTAATAATAGTTTTGGATTCTTCTAAGGTACTTGGCTATGCAGGGAAGGTGAGAAAGTGGTGGCTGGAAGTAAAAATGATGGAACGGGAACAGGTTTTCCACCTCCTCCATCCTAATATGGGAGAGTTTTGAACATGAAGAAGAAGAAATAGAAATATTGAAGAAGGAAAGTGCTGGGACATTGACATAGTTTGAAAACATCATTTATTGAACAAGTTTATCGAGGGTCTACTTTGTGCAAGGCACTGCTCTAGATAGGAACTCAGTGGTAAAACAGCCAAGTCTCTGTCTTTGTGGAACTTACATTCTACTATGGGGAAAAAGTTAAACAGGTGAATTACATGGCTTGCTAGATGGTGGTCAGTGTTATCGAAAAAGAGAGCAGAGCAAAGAGACAGGAGTACCATGCTAGATGATCCAGGTTGATGAGGGAGAACATGACGGTAAATGGATTTATACCAAGACCTGAAGAAGCAAAGGAGCAGAACATGAGGATAACCATGTGCTGGGCAGAGGTGGTAAGGGTGCAGGCTCTGAAGCCTTTGTGTGATTTGGGGACAGCAAGATGGTTAGGATGGCTGGGGTGAGCAGGAGAGGAGCAAGAGATAGGGCCCAAGATTGTTCAGGCCCTCATTGCCCATTAGAAGGATTGACTTTTGCTCTGAATAAGACAGGAAGCCAGTGGAGGGTTTTGAGCTGAGTAGCTACAGTAGCTGATATTTTACAGAGGCAACTTTAATGTGAGATGAATAGACTAGAGGAGGGGGCCTGGAGACAGAAGTCTGTTGCAGTGGGTATCCAGACCAGAGGTGGCAGTGACTTGACCAAGGTGGTAGCAGTGGAGTTGTGGGAAATGGCAGGCTCTGGTTTCATTGTTACGATACAGTCATTGGGATTTATTTAGGGATTGCATATTACAGGGGTGTGTGCTTGTCAGTAATGACTAAGGTTTGTAGTTTTAGCAACTAGAATATGGAGTTGTCATTTTCTCTGTGGGGAAGACTGAAAGCAGGCTTTTCCTGAGGGAGTTGAACTGAGGTGGAATCAGGATTCACATTTTAGGTGCCCGTTAGATACTTAAGTGAGAATGTCAAGGAGGTAGTTGAATATCTGAGGTTCAAAGAAGAGACCCAGGCTAGAGATGGAAATTTCATATGGTATTTAAGACTTTGAAACTGAGGATATCACCCAGAGAGGGTGGGTGACTGGAAGAGGTCCAGGAGCGGACCCCGGAGCCTTCTCTGTGTGGGGTCCAGGAGGTAGGAGGAACCAGCCAAGGAGAAGGAAAAAAGCAACTGGTGAAAGTTGAAGAACCCATACAGCTGTGTCTTAGAAGCCAGTGAAGACAGTATGTCTACAGGAAGGAGTATGAGTCCCATACTGTGAGGTAAGAGAAGATGAGGACTGAGACCCCATGAAATTATGGAGTCTAAAATTGGGCTCCATTTCAGCCATCCAAGAGTAAATTAAGATGTTTTGTATTTTGTTAATTATAAGAAGATACTTTGATGTTTATATTCTCAGCTATAATGTAGCAAAGTGTTCTGAGAATTTTGTTAACCTCAGAATGCTTGCTGTTCATATCCCTTCTTAGTGCTGTTCAAAAAAAATGGTTTTATCAGTTTTCTAAGATTTAGAAGACTTGTCCTTTAATCATTTGAAAGAGTTTTATAGTAATATTTGACTTGTAAAAATAGTTTTATTGTTTCAGAGAGATGGAAGATTTTCGAGGTATAGCTGAAGAGTCATTTCCAAGCTTTTTAACCAATTCATTAGTTGGTAACAGCGGTATTTTGGAAAACGTCACTCTTTCTTCAAATCTTGGCTTGCCTGTTGCTGTTTCAACACTTGCTAAAGATAGTTCCAGCACTGATAACAGGTAAGAATTATTTGAACTAATGATTTTTTCTTAAGGTCTATAAAGCCTGTGATATACTGATATCTCTGTAAAATTTCTCAGCCAAGTTTGAGCTTTTGCTTTAACTGAGGAAGATGGCCATATATTTAAAATTAATACAGAAAAATCCCTTACTGCCTCTTTCTGTATCTCCACTGCCTTTCAGAGGTCGGTGGGTAGGTTTGGGATTGAGCACCAGTAACCTTTGCTCTACTAAATGTTTTTCCTATGTTTGTCCACAATGTTTTGGATTTGTATAGTTCAGCCTTACTGGGGGCTGGTAATTTGAGTTGTATCTTCATGTATGATGTGTATAGTTCACTCGTCTTGTGTATTGTGTAAAGTTTGTCCATGCTTAAATGTCTAACTAAGCACTTTCCTGTCTTTCTAACCTAAACATTTGGTAAGGAAATCATCTTTACCTTTGGAATGAAGAAGTTGGAGTAATTTTCTAAAGATTCTTTAGTTTTAAGATTTCTCTGTCTCTTGTTTAAGACATATTCCTTGCTGATGCTCATGATTGCAGTGCTTTGCACATAGGATGATGGTTTACAACGTGGGAGCCCTATTTGTTTTTACCCCCTGGTGGTTGGTTTTATAATCCTGCAGCCCTAATCTCATGGTGAATTTTATGTGTAGGTATGCTGATATCCAGGCATCTTATTTAGTAGAAGGGAGGTTTTCAATTCCATCTGAGTCATCTCCTAGTTGCCAGAGTGAAGCTGAACCACAGCAGAGGTTCCACCTTAGCTTCCAGGATGATGAGTAAGTTCATACCTTCATCTTGCTTTCACTGTGTTAAAACTCACTCAGTTCTTGGGGAAAATGAAGGTGTGATTGTGTCTCTGATTAATGCTACGAATCTTTGAGAGTTTTCTTTCTATGATTTTAATCACATTTTTAGTCTTTCAAAACACGTTTTCTGATTCTAAAAAAATAGTATATGCTTGAAGACAAAGGTCTATAACCCCACTGACTAAAAATGAATAGCCATTGATTATCTATTTATTTGTCGTCTTCAGACTTCTTTTATGCACATGTAGTGTATATATATATTAAATCTTTTTTACAAAAATAGAATTAAACCGTACACACTGTTTATAACTTTTAAAAATATATTGTCCTCATCTTTCAACAATAATTAATAGGATAAATCTCATAATGTTAGTGGCTACACCATGTTAGGGTTTTAGATTGGAATTCGGCTATTAAAAATTTAATGAATTTCTTTATCCATACATTTTGCACAACTTGCAGATGATTTTATTCAGATAAATTCCTAAGATTGAACTTGCTAAGTTAAGAATATTTAATTTTAAAGACTGTTACTAATGATCACATTGCTCTTCAGAAGACTTGCACCAGTTTACACTCCCACTAGAAGATGTATGGGAGAATGCCTGCTCCTCTGAGTCCTCCATGACTTTTGGTATTATTTTAATCTTTGATTTTAGAAGGAAAAAAAATGTACACATGCATAAAAGCATAGAAGAAAGTTAGAAGACTTTAAACCAAAATATAAATGATGATTATCTCTTGATGGTCGTATGCTAGGCAGTCTTAAAGTTTTCTGGGTTTGAATTCATAATGGAGTATTTATGGGATTGAAATGTTTGTGCATTACTGATATTTTTATTGTGAATTGCCTCTTGATAACCCTTAGATACAAGTGCTTTCTATATATTAAAGATGTTAACTCTTTCTGTATTCACTCAAAGTGTATTTATTGCCTTTTATGTGCCAGGTACCTCTCTAAGTGGTGAGGAAATACCTAAACAGACATTAAACAAAAAGACATTAAAATAATCTTTTATGCAGTTTTGCAGTATATTAGAAGGGAAAAGTGCTAGGAAAAATAGAACATGATAAGGAGGGTTATTAGGAAGGCTGGTGAGTATGGTCAGTGTGGGCCTCATTGAGGAGGCCTGAGACATAAACAGAGATCAAAGGAGGGAGTTAGCCATGTGGATGTGAAGGGGAAGAGGATTTCAGGTGGAGTGGGCAACCAGCACGAAGGCACTCAGGTAGGAGCATACCCAGCATGTTCAGAGAGTAGGATGGAAGCCGCAGTGGGCTGAGCAAGGACTTGTACTCGGACCTGGAGTGAGATGGAAAACCATTTGAGGGGTCCATCTGAATTGTGTTTCAAAAGGCTGACTCTGGCTACCATGTGTCTACTAGATTGTTGGAATGCAAGACTGGAGTAGAAAGACCATTCAGGAGGTTGGACTATCAAGGGAGTACAGTAGATGGAGAAGAGAGGAGCACCAAGGCTTGATGTTTGGGGCACTCCAACACGAAGATGCCAGAGAGAGGAGGGACAGACAAAGAGACGAAGAACAGGTGATCAGAGGAAGAGACACTGTCTTGGAAGCTGTGTGAAGAGCATATAACACAAGAGAGGGTCAAATTACATGAGGACTAAGACATGACCATTGATAATTAGCATAGGTTGGATCATTGGTAGTCCTGACCAGTGGTTTTGGAGGGAGCAGGGAGAGGCACAGTAGTGTAGTAAAGAAAGCTTAAGAGAGATTGGGGGGTTAACATTGTAGACTGCAGACAGCTTGTGGAATTTTGCATAGAAGAGAGCAGAGAAATGATCTGTGATAGCTGGTGCGTGTACTGGATCAAAAGAAGCTCTTCTGGTTTCTGTGGGGGGAGAAGTTACTGAATGTATACATGGTAATAGAAATGATGTCCAGGAAAGGTTAAGTTTATGTAAATGAAGAGAATTTCTGGAACAAAGTCTGCAGAAATAAGAGAGACTAGGATCTAAGGTGAGTGGAGGGAATGATGTAGAGACGTGGGACCAGGGCTGATTCCTCTGTGTTAACAGTGGGGAGGGGGAGTACATGGGTATATGTGGGCATAACAATCTATAGATACTGTCTTTGCAGTGCATCAGGGTTTTCAGTGAAGTAGGAGGCATGCCATAAGGACATTGCTTCCCCTGATCACATTTCCATATTCCATCCACACAGTGAGGTGGTGGAAGAGGAGCTGTGGTTTGGAGAGGAGTGAAACAGTCATATGGGAGTGTGGGGAAGTGAGCAGCCTAGGGAGATAGTGGGACTGTCAGACAGCATCAGGAACCCCACTGGAGGGTCATGGTCATGCATGTAGTGTGAGACAGCTCAGTGTGATTGTGATGTTTTCCTCAACCTCATTCAGCTGCAGGAGTAAGCAGAGAGCTGGGTGTAAGTAGGCTTCTTGTTTGATGAACACACTAAGGGACAAGCGAGTTGAGGATGAATGATGACTGGTCATGGGATTTAGCTTAAGGAGAAGCTATCAAAAGGGTGAGGAGAATGCCATGTGGCAGTACGGGTGGGTGGCTGCTTGGGTGGGGTCGAAGGATGATGGGGTCATGGTACTAGAGGCAGATGACCTGACCAGGTTGTAGGTGTTCCCAAGCTTGGAGGCTTTAGGGAGAGTGACCGGAAGTTGTCCTGAGGAGACACTGCTAGAGACATACATATTCTACCCCCACACCTAGTGCCACTGTGGCTGTGGGAGAGACAGCAATCCCCATTTGACAGAGTGTAGGGGAAGCAATGTCCTCATGGCATACCCAGGTTTTTCTTAAAGCAGTGAGGTGAAAGGAATGTTCAGAAAAGGGGCTTAATTCTTGAGTTAGCCAGATTTTGCCAATTTAGTACTGTACCTTTTAGAAGGCACAGAAGAAGGGTTTGTTCTTAGAAGAGAGAGGATATGCAATCTTTGGGGGCTTAGAATGCCAGCAATAAGCAGTCCTAGGCTTCTTTCAGGATGAGAAAGATAGGGACAAAGGGCAGCATGAAGCTAGTCCCACTGATTCAGTGATGTGGGGGTGGGAGGAGTATATTGTAAGGAATCCCTTGGCTCTTTTTGATGGAGGCCAGCCAGTTGGGGAGGTAGTCCTGTTAGCCCCTGTTAATGGAAGATAGGAGGCCTGGTGAGTGGGGTGTAGACACAGTGCTGACTGACTCCTGCTGGGTAGAGGCACTTCTGTTGAGTAATCTGAAGACCTGGGCTGTTAGTGGAAGTGTGAGGGCTTCCTGTGGCTCCTGTGATGGAGGGTCCACAGCCTGCAGAGCCATGTCTTGGTCCCCACGAGAGGAACAGCTACAGTGACTCCTTCTGGGGAAGAGTGGAATTTATGTTTGTCAAATATTCTTATTCTCACTTTAAAATTAATATTTTACCTGAGTATAGAATTTAAGGATGAAAATAATTTACAAAATTTTGGAGACATTGCTACGTAGAGTAAGAAGCCTGATGTCATTTGGGTACTTGATCCTTTGTATCTGAACTGTTTCTCTCTGGAAACTTTTACAGTCTTCCCTGAGTCCCTTGGGGAGTGGTGGAGGGGTGTTTTCTAGTGGACCTACTAAATTCTAATTGGCATCAATCCAGAGACTTGTGTGCTTTCATTCAAGATAATTAGTACTTTGGTAATTTTCTATTTTTCTCTCTTCTCTTTCTGAAATTATTTTGGGCTGCCTGGGATGATCTATTTCCATTGTTTTTCTTGTTTTTCTATTTCATTGCAAAAAAAGTCACATTCTATATAAGTTCCTAATTTTTTCCCTACCATCCCCTTCTATTAAGTCATTTGGCAATCATAATTTTGAGAGTCTTTTTTCAGGTCGTTTGTTTTTTATAATAAGAGTCTATTTTCCTGGATGTAATAGCTACTTGAATGTCTCTGAGGATTCTAATTGACATTTTTCAAACTATTACGAATTTCTTTCTCTGGGATTATTTGTTTAGTTTGTTCATCTTTATTTTTCTCTCTTGAGCTGCTCCTCTGCCTGTGTCTGATTTGTGGCTGTCTTCTAGGTTGCTAGTATGGGCGTCCTCAGCTGTTGGGTATCCAGGTCTCATTTCCGTTAGATCTTGCATGAGTGGAGCACCATTTCTGGCTGGCTTCACTTTAGACTGAGCAGGCTGGGGGTCTTAAATTCATGCCAAGTATGTCACAACCATGGCTTCCATCTGTGCAGGCCTTGTGTGCCTTGTCTGGTGAAGAACCTTCCTAGGTGTTCAGTGTCATACTGACACTGCTTTTTGTTTGTGTGGGTGGGGAGCGGGAGTGGAGCACTGCCTGGCATGGTCAGCTGATGGACTTTCAGTCAGTGCTCTCTCCTGTCTGCCTTCTGACTGTAGTCAGGAAACATTTCTGTGGTTCTTCCTGGCAGTTTTGTTTTCTGCTTTTGGGCCCTTTTGTTTTTTGGGGGAGACCACAGATTTCTTTATTCCTGCACATCCCATCTGATTTCTAGATTCTAGAATCTGAGGTAAGCTTGGGTTAGGACTGGTGATTATTATCCAGATTGCTTCACTTTTGTGAATATTCTTACTATTATTTATTCTCATGGACTCCTGGAAATTGCTTTTACCACTTGTACTTGAAGCATGTGACTTAATTTAAAAAATTTCGATGAGCTAATAAAAACAAGAGATTAGGTTTGAGGAGGTAGATTTTTTAGGATTGGTGGTGAATTTAGGGTGTCCTTCATTTCTGTTTGTTATTTGAAGGTCTAATGGTCACACTACATACTTTTCTTGGGTGGAGGCTTTAAGATATGAAAACCTAAATGTCCTGACTTTTTTTTTTTAGCTTTTATGTCACCACCTTACCTCCCCATACTCTTTTTTAAAAAAATATGTCACAAAGAGACCTTTGTTGTCTTTTCTCTCCCATTCTCTATTTAATTGAGATATAATTGACATATATTAGTTTCAGGTGTACAACATAATGATATGATATTTGTATATGATAGGAAATGACCCACAGTAAGTCTACTTAACATCCATCACCAGGCATAGTTACAAATTATTTTTTTCTTGTGATGTGAACTTTTAAGATTTACTCTCTTAGCGACTTTAAATATGCAGTACAGTATTTACTATAGTCACCATGCTGTATATGACATTCTAGTTATTTTATAACTGGAAATTTGTGACTTTGACCCACTTCATCCATTTCTCCCACTCCCCACCCCTGCCTTTGGGAACCACCAGGCTGTTTTCTGAATCTGAGCTTGGAATTTTTGTTTTTGATTTTAGATTCCATATATAAATGAGATCATATGGTATTTGTCTTTCTCCAACTTATTTTACTTAGCATAATGCCCTCCAGGCCCATCCATGTTGTTGCAAATGGCAAGATTTCCTTTCTTTTTTATGGCTTAGTAATTCCCCATTGTATATCTGTACCACATCTTCGTTATCCACTCTCCATCAATGGACACTTAGGTTTCTTGTATCTTGGCTATTATAAATAGTGCTGCAGTGGACATAGGGTACACGTATCTTTTCAAAATAATGTTTTCATTTTCTTTGGATAAATATTTGTAAGTGGAGTTGCTGGATCATATGGTAGTTCTATTTTTAATTTTTTGAAGAACTTCCATACTGTTTTCCATAGTAGCTCCACCACCTTACATTTCCACCAGCAGTGCATGAGGGTTCCCTTTTCTCCACATTCTCACCAATACTTGTTATTTCACATCTTTTTGGTAATAGCCATTCTAATAGGTGTGAAGTGATATCTTCTTGTGGTTTTGATTTGTTTTTTCCTGATGGTTAGCAATATTGAGCATCTTTTAATGTGACTGTTGGCCATCTGTGCGTCATCTTTGGAAAAATGTCTATTTGGATCTTTTGGCTATTTTTTAATCAGATCTTTTTTTGCTATTGAGTTGTACAACTTCTTTATGTATTTTGACTATTAACTCCTTATCAGTTTTATGATTTACAGATAGATATCTTCTCCCATTCAGTAGGCTGCATATTTGTTTTGTTGATGGTCTCCTTTGCTGTTCACCCCCACCCCTTTTTCCTTCTGTCTTTCCTGCATGACTTTATATTCATTTATACTCTTTCCACCTACTCCTGCCCCTCTCTTTTACTCAGCTATTTTATTGAGGTGAAACTTTCCTGTATCTACCTGTGAATGCTAAAGGCTTTCTATGTTATTACAGCCTTGTAAAGAGGCAGAACTGGTAGGTAAATTAGATTTCGGAGTTCTCAAGCATAGAGGGTTAGGACTGGAATATATAGAGGGGCTGTTTTATTTTCATCCATTTTGGCCAGATTTAAATTTGGCCCTAGGTATCAGCTTGTCACATGATGGATTTACTGCATTTAGAGGCCTTCTCCTGAACTTCTACTGTACCCCTCTCCTTGCTGATGAAATGGCTGTGATGAACTACAATAAACGCCAGAGCTTTTGCAGGAGGTGGGGAGGAAAATTGCCTTTAAGGAAAAACATTTTCATTCATATGTAAAACAATAGTTGTAGATAGAAAAAGGGGGACAATAATGGTAGTACGGGCTAAAAGTAAAGCTTTCAAACATTTAGTAATTCAGAGAATTAGCTGTTTGGCAAATATACCAGTATCCTTTAAGTCTATCTTGTTTATAAAGTAAGGAATACTTATTTGGGAAAGAAAAAGAACTCGTTTTTATAACTTCAGATGCAGAGTAGCAATATAATGCTGTATTTGATTTTTGTGGATTATACATCATTGGACCCAAAATGATGGTGCAGTTCCAGGACACCCATAGTCTTACCAATTGCAGTTTCTGGCTGTTCCCAAAAATGTTTATTTTCTCGTATCCATTTTTTCCTTTTTGAGAGATGAAATACACAACTGATCAACGGATATTTTATAGATTTACACAAGGTAACCAATATTTCATGATTTTTCTGTTTCCTAATAAAAAGTTCTATCTCTAAGAAAAAGAACTATATAGAAAGTCAACATTTGTCAGATGCTATCCTCAAAGAGTCAGCTTTTCAAAGTGATGTAGCAAGAACAGAACAGGAGGAACCAAAAACTGCAAAATCCCTTCAGAGCCAAGAGCCTTTTGATAGGATTTTACCACTGGAACAAGTACAAGGTACTGAACCATTAGAAATTATTTCTTAATTTATATATTTTAATCTTTTATTTCTCTTTGAACTGATGTTTATCTTAAGCTATAGTCAGTAAACTGAAAATGCTTTGGTTTGGCATTTAATACTTACCTATTAACATGTTTATAATATTGCTTTTATAGATAAAAGTCTCGTTAATCTCTTAATTGTCTTTACTGATTAAACTGAAATTACCTTTCCTTTGGAAACCATCTTGTCTGATGGCCACAGCACACTTTATATCCAAGATGAGATTGTTTCTAATACATCTTTCACATTCCCCCCCAATTAATTTGTTTCTTATCAGCAGTCATTTTTATACCTGACCTTATTTTTATATAAATTGGTGAATTATAATTCCCAAAAGAAATTGCTTTTAAGAAAACCAAGTTGAACACTTTGGAGTCATTTGAAAAAATGATGTCAAATTACATCTGGGAAAGAAACTACAAAAGTGTGGGGGAGGATTCAAGATGGCGGCGGGAGAGGTGAGACAGAGAACTCCTCCCAAAACTACAGATACTGTGAAAATATAGTTAATACAACTAACCCTAAAACAGCAAGAGGAAAGAAGACTGCACCAGAATGCACACAGACCTCATGAACAAAACAGACCTCACAAAACCTTGATCTGGCCGGACCCAAGCCCCTCCCCCACCCCACCTCACCAGCGGGAGGAAGAGAAATGGAGCAGGGGAGAGGGTGGAAGCCTGGGACTGCTGAATACATAGCCCTGGAGATCTGTTTTGCAAGCAGAAATCTACATTGTGTGGGGTTCTGGAGGATGGGGAGCTGGGACAAGCAGAGTGCTTGAGAGACAGATTCCAGCTCTTTCTGGAGCACAGGATCCACACCCGGCTTCTCTGAGACAAGGGAAAGGCAGGCGGTCTGAGAGGCTTCCTAGCAGCAAGAGGGTGGCTGAGGGCACAGGGTTTGCACAGAGCTTGCTGCGCAGGAGAAGGGACAAGGGGACAAGATTATCTGGGCACTCTCTGCCCAGCAGATTGGGAACTTTGAGGAGCTTCAGGCACTCCATCCCCCTGGCTGACTACTCAGCTCCGAGGCCCCCCTGCTGTGATATGCAACCTGCTGAGCCTTCCTCCTGGACTGACAGCACCAGCTTGCAAACTGGCAGTCACTGTTCTGGCGTCAGGCCAGCCAGAGAGGAGCCTCACTTACAACAGCTAGAGACACCAAGCACAGAGGCTTACACCGGTGTGCTCGGCCCACTGGCTGTGATACTGGAGACATTCAGGGCAGACAGGAATCAGGAAACAGATCTTTCCTCACCCCAGGCACCAGCTGTGCTCCCCTACGACATCAGTGTCACTCTAGGGGCTGAGCATCTCCAGAGACTGGAGCTTCTGGGCAATAGAGGGCACCACACAAAAATAAGAAACATCAAAAGAACATGATACAGACCAAAATCTCCCAAACCCAAGAAAAAGGGCCAAATGAAAGTGAACTCACCAATCTTTCTGAAAGAGAGTTCAAAATAAAAATCATAAACATGTTTATGGAGGTACAGAAAAATATTCAAGAACTCAGGAATGAATTTAAAATGAGATTCAATCATTAAGAAATTCCATATCTGAAATGAAACATACAATGGAGGGATTTAAAAAGCAGATAGATGTTGTAAAAGAGACAGTAAATGGAATAGAAATTAGAGAACAGGAATACAAAGAAGCTGAACACAGAAAAAAGAATCTCTAAGAATGAAAGAATATTGAGAGAACTATGTGACCAATCCAAATGGAACAATATTCACATAATAGGGGTACCACAAGAAGAAGAGAGAGAAAAACGGATAGAAAGTATCATTGAGGAGGTAATTGCTGAAAACTTCCCCAATATGGCGAAGGAGATAGTCTCTCAGGACATGGAGGTACACAGATCTCTAAACATAAGGGACCCAACGAGGAAAACAGCAAGACATAATTGAAATGGCAAAGATCAAGGATGAGTACAGACTATTAAAAGCAGCCACAGAGAGAAATAAGATCACATAAAAAGGAAAACCCATCAGGATATCTTCAGACTTCTCAGCAGAAACCTTACAAGACAGAAGGGAGTGGCACAATGTATTTAATACAATGAAGCAGACGGGCCTCAAACCTACAGTACTCTACCCAGCAAGGTTATCATTTAAATTTGGAGGAGGGATTAAACATTTTTCAGATAAGCAAAAGCTAAGAGAATTTACCTCCCACAAACCACCTCTACAGGGCATTATGGAGGGACTCCTATAGATGGAAGTATTCCTAAGACTACATAGATGTCACCCAAGGGATAGACAAAGAGTACAGAATATGATTCATAACATATAAAGAATGGAGGAGGAAGAAAAATGAGGAAAAAGAAAGAATCTTTAGGTTGTGTTTGTAATAGCATATGAAGTGAGTTAAATTACACTGTTGGATAGTAAGGGAATTACCCTTGAACCTTTGGTAACCACAAATCTAAAGCCGGAAATGGCAATAAGTACATACCTATCAATAATCACCCTAAATGTAAATGGTCTAAATGCACCAATCAAAAGATGTAGAGTCACTGAATGGATAAAAAAACAAGACCCATCTATATGCTGCCTACAAGAGACTCACTTCAAACCCAAAGACATAGACAGACTGAAAGTACAGGGATGGAAAAAGATACTTCATGCACCTCTTATGGAGAAAAAAGCAGGAGTGGCAGTACTTGTATCAGAAAAAATAGACTTCAAACAAGAAAGTCAGAAGAGACAAAGAAGGACATTACATAATGATGAAGGGGTCAGTCCAACAAGAGGATATAACTTATAAATATCGATGCACCCAACACAGCATCACATACATATGTGAAACAAATACTAACAGAATTAAAGGGAGAAATAGAATGCAATGCATTCATTTTGGGAGACTTCAGCACACCGCTAACTCCAAAGGACAGAACAACCAGACAGAAAATAAATAAAGAGACAGAGGCACTGAACAACGTATTAGAACAGATGGACCTAACAGACATCTACAGAACACTCCATTCAAAAGCAACAGGATACACATTCTTCTCAAGTGCACATGGAACATTTTCAAGAATACATCATATACTAGGCCACAAAAAGAACCTCAGTAAATTCAAAAAATTGAAATTGTACCAACCAGCTTCTCAGATCACGAAGGTATGAAACTAGAAATAAATTACTCAAAGAAAATGAAAAAGCCCACAAACACATGGAGGCTTAATAACATGCTCCTAAATAATCAATGGAACAATGCCCAAATAAAAACAGAGATCAAGCAATATATGGAGACAAATGAAAACAATAATTCAACACCACAAAATCAGTGGGATGCAGCAAAGGCCGTGCTAAGAGGGAAATATATTGCAATACAGGCCTACCTCAGGAAAGGAGAACAATCCTAAATGAACAGTCTAAACTCACAATTAATGAAACTAGAAAAGGAAGAACAAATGAGCCCCAAAGTCAATAAAAGGAGGGGCAATTAGAGCATAAATAAATAAAATTGAGAAGAACAAAACAATAGACAGAATCAATAAAAGCAGAAGCTGGTTCCTTGAGAAAATAAACAAAATAGATAAACCCCTAGCCAGACTTACCAAGAAAAAAAAGGAGTCTACACACATAAACAGAATCAGCAATGAGAAAAGAAAAATCACTACGGACACCACAGAAATACGAAGAATTATTAGAGAATACTATGAAAAATTATATGGTAGCAAACTGCATAACCTAGAAGAAATTGACAACTTTCTAGAAAAATACAACCTTCCAAGGCTGACCCAGGAAAAAACAGAAAATCTGAATAGACCAATTACCAGCAAAGAAATTGAATTGGTGATCAAAAAACTGCCTAAGAACAGAACCCCTTAACCAGATGGTTTCACTGCTGAATTTTATCAAACATTTAGTGAAGACCTAACACCCATTCTCCTTAAAGTTTTCCAAAAAGTAGAAGAGGAGGGAATACTCCCAAACTCATTCTACAAGGCCAACATCACTCTAATACCAAAACCAGGCAAAGACACCACAAAAAAAGAAACTTACAGATCAATATCCCTGATGAACATGCAAAAATACTCAACAAAATATTAGCAAACCAAATTTAAAAATACATCAAAAAGATCATCCATTATGATCAAGTGGGATTCATCCCAGAGATGCAAGGATAGTACAACATTTGAAAATCCATCAACATCATACACCACATCAACAAAAAGAAGAACAAAAACCACATGATCATCTCCATAGATGCTGAAAAAGCACTTGACAAAATTCGACATCCATTCATGATAAAAACTCTCAACAAAATGGGTATAGAGGGCAAGTACCTCAACATCATAAAAGCCATATACGACAAACCCACAGCCAACATTATACTTAACAGCGAGAAGCTGAAAGTGTTTCCTTTAAGATCGGGAACAAGACAAGGCTCCCCAATCTCCCACTTTTATTCAACATAGTTCCGGAGGTGGTAGCCACAGCAGTCAGACAATACAAAGAAATAAAAGGCATCCAGATTGGTAAGGAAGAAGTCAAACAGTCCCTGTTTGCAGATGACATGATATTGTACATAAAAAACCCTAAAGAATCCACTCCAAAACTACTAGATCTAATATCTGAATTCAGTAGTTGCAGGGTACAAAATTAATACACAGAAATCTGTTGCTTTCCTATACACTAATGATGAACTAGCACAAAGAGAAATCAGGAAAACAATTCCGATTACAATTGTATCAAAAAAAAATAAAATACCTAGGAATAAACCTAACCAAGGAAGTGAAAGACTTACACTCTGAAAACTACAAGACACTCATGAGAGAAATTAAAGAAGAAACTAATAAATGGAAACACATCCTGTGCTCATGGATAGGAAGAATTAATATTGTCAAAATGGCCATTTTGCCTAAAGCAATCTACACATTCAATGCAATCCCTATCAATATACCAACAGCATTTTTCAATGAACTAGAGCAGATAGTTCTAAAATTCATATGGAACCACTAAAGACCCCAAATAGTCAAAGCAATCGTGAGAAGAAAGAATAAAGTGGGGGGAATTACGCTCCCTGACTTCAAGCTCTACTACAAAGCCACAGTAATTAAGACAAGTTTGTACTGGCACAAGAACAGACTCATAGACCAAAGAACAGAGTAGACAGCCCAGATGTAAACCCAAGCATATATGGTCATTTAATATACAATAAAGGAGCCATGTACATACAATGGGGAAATGACAGTCTCTTAGCTGGTGTTGGCAAAACTGGACAGCTACATGTAAGAGAATGAAACTGGATTACTGTCTGACCCCATGCACAAAAGTAAACTCAAAATGGATCAAAGACTTGAATGTAAGTAATGAAACCATAAAACTCTTAGACAAAAACATAGGCAAAAATCTCTTGGAAATAAACATGAGCAACTTCTTCATGAACATATCTCCCCGAGCAAGGGAAAAAAAGCAAAAATGAAGAAGTGGGACTATATCAAACTACAAAGCTTCTGTACAGCAAAGGACATCATCAGTAGAACAACAAGACATCCTAGAGTGTGGGAGAATATATTCATAAATGACATATCTGATAAGGGGTTGACACCCAAAATATATAAAGAACTCACGCACCTTAACAAACAAAAAGCAAATAATCTTATTAAGAAATGGGCAGAGGACATGAATAGACACTTCTCTAAAAAAGATTTCAGATTGCCAACAGGCACATGAAAAGATGCTCCACATCGCTAATCATCAGAGAAATGCAGATTAAAACCACAATGAGATATCACCTCACACCAGTGAGGATGGCCAACATCCAAAACACAAACAACAACAAATGTTGGCGAGGATGTGGAGAAAAGGGAACCCTCCTACACTGCTGGTGGGAATGCAAATTAGTTCAACCATTGTGGAAAGCAGTATGGAGGTTCCTCAAAAAACTCAAAATAGAAATACCATTGACCCAGGAATCCCCCTCCTAGGAATTTACCCTAAGAATTCAGCAGCCCAATTGAAAAAGACATATGCACCCCTATGTTTATCGCAGCACTATTTACAGTAGCCAAGAAACCGAAGCAACCTGAGTGTCCATCAGTAGATGAATGGATAAAGAAGGTGTGGTACATATACACAATGGAATATTATTCAGCCATAAAAAGAAAACAAATCCTAGCCCTTGCAACAGCATGGATGGAGCTGGAGGGAATTATGCTCAGTGAAATAAGCCAGGCAGAGAAAGACAAGTATCAGATGATTTCACTCATATGTGGATTTTAGAACAAAGGAAAAACTGAAGGAACAAAACAGCAGCAGACTCACCAAACCCAAGAATGGACTAACAGTTACCTAAGGGAAAGGGACTGGAGAGGATCAGTGGGAAGGAAATTATAAGGAGGACAAAGGGTATTACTATTAGCACACATAATTTAGCGGTGGGGTGGGTATACAGGGAAGGCAGCATAACACAAAGAAGGCAAGTAGTGACTCTATAGCATCTTACTATGGTGATGGACAGTGATTGTAATGGGGTATGTGGGGGGGACTTGATAATATGGGGTGTCTAGTAACCATAATATTGTTTATGTAATTGGGCATTAATAATAGCAAAGTAAAAAAATGTGGGAGATATTGTAAAATTAATATTTACAGGCTTATGTCAGATTGCTTTAAGTTGTATTTTGCTCTGTGTTGTATTTCCTTTAATGAAATGAGAACTAGAAATTGAAAAGTGTATTCATAGGCTTGTGTAGCAACATAAGGTGTGGTTCCATACTTAGAAGGCCTTGTGTGAGCCCATATTGTGAGATTGAGAAAGAACGCATTTAGAAGTTTAAGTTAAAAACTTTAAGGGATATTTGTATTTGTCTTGATGAAAGATGTGAAATATATATAAAAGTAGAGCGAAATAGTGTTAACTCCTCACTTGCAAGGAATAAAAGAAAAAATAGATAAATTAGAAATCAGAATTGAAAATTTGTGCTTCAAAACACTGTCAAGAAAGTTAAAAGCAACCTAAAGATGGGAGAAAAGATTTGCAAATCATATATATGATAAAGAATTAGCATCCAGAAAGTATAAAGAAGTCTTAAAACTTAATAAAAAGACAATCCAATACCATAAATGGACAAAGAATTTCATTTCTCTAAAGAAGTTCAGCAAATGGGCAATAAACACATGAAAAGATGCTTAACATCTTCAGTCATCTGAGAAATGCAAATCAAAACCTAGAGATGGCACTTCACACCTATTAGAATAGCTATAATCAAAAGGTGGAAAATAGCAAGTGTTGATGAGGATGTGGAGAAATTGAAACCCTCATCCATTGCTGGTGTGGATGTAAAATGGTGCAGCTGCAGTGGAAAACAGTTTGGTCTTCAGAATGTTAAACAGTTACCATATGACCCAGCAATTTCAGGTCTAGGTGTATACTTAAGAGAAGTGAAATCATGTGTTCACACAACAACTTGCACATGAATGTCTATGACAACATTAGTCACAGTAGCCAAAAAGTAGAAACAACTCAAATCTGCATCAACTGATGATCTGATAAACACAATGTAGTATGGCTGTACAATTGGTTGTAGTATTATTATTCACTCCAAAAAAGAGTGGAGTATTGATCTGTACCTTAAAAGCACTGTGCTAAATAAAAGCCGCAGACAGACACGAAAGGCCACATCTGTCTGATTTAGTTATCCGTAGGTAAATCTATAGATACGGAATAGGTTAGTGTCTGCTATAGGATGTTGGGGAGAGGGAGAATGGTGAATGACTGCTAATGGGTACAGTGTTTCTTTTTTGGAATGATGAAAATATTGTGCAATTAGAGAGTGATAATGGTTGCACAACCACTGAATTGTACACTTTAAAAGCTTGATTTTATGGTATGTAAATTTTATATCAGTTAAAAAAAAACTCCCCATGTATCTATCCCACAGTTTCAGTTAGAATAAGATTTTCTTGTATTTTCTTCATCTCTTTATTTATATTTTTGTTACTTTTTTTCCTGATATTTTAAAATTCCAGATACCATTTTATCCTACATATTTTAGTATGCATCTCTAAAAATAGGGACATTTTCTTAATAACCACAGTGCTTTTAACACTGCTAACAAACTTATAAACTCTTTCATTAATATAAAGCAGTCTAATTCATATTCAACTTAGTTTGCTTGAATTGGGGTCCAAGGAAGGTTATATTATGTTATGGTACATTTGTTGTGTCGTTTAAGTCAGTATCTTACTGAGAAAAGCTAGATCGGTCACCTTGTAGATTGTCCCACTATTTGGATTTGTCAGTCTGCTTACTCATGGTGTCATTTTTTCTTGTTCTCTCTTCCCCATACACTCTATAAAGCAGAAGTTAGCTTTAAAGGCTTGATCAGATTCATATTCATATTTTGTTGTCATGTGTATAATTTTTCACACTTCACATCCTAACAGTTTTTTAATTTAACTGACTAATGATAGGTTTCTATATGATCATTTTTAAATGCCTTATTCCATTTAAAGGGAAAAATGTTTAATTTGTTAATTTGCTATTTTTAAGTGCTTTAGGTATTTAGTTGGTAAAATAAGAGTCTCTTAGTTTGTGTTTTTGTTTTCTTAAACAGACTCACCTGTTGATTTTTGTTTACCATCATTGATGAATAATAAGGAAAACAAGGTAATCTTTTATATACTTGTCAATTTCTAGAATGTTATTAGGTGATGAAAGTTCCTATTTCATATATTTAAGTGCTAAATAACTCTAATATTAGAAGTTATTTGTAAATAGCAGAAATCTTACTGCTTCAAGGGAGTAGGAGCTTGAGAATAGTGCTGGTCTAGGGGCTGTGTGTTCCAGGACCATCAGGATCCATGCTGGCAGTCTCTAGAATGTTGGCTCCATGAAGGAAAGGGTTTCTCTTTGTTTTATTATATCCTGAGTGCTTGGAACATAGTTGGCACTCTATAATTTTTTGAATAACAGGGAGACTATTTTCATTTGTATTCAATCCAAGCTTATACTTGTTTAACATTTGTAATTTAAAAAAAGAGCATGATCTTTCTTTGATGGTAAATTTATTTAAAAAAAAAAAGACAGCTCTAATGAGCTCACTTGGGTCTTATGCCCTGCCCTGAATAAGTCACTGTGTCCAGGGATGCATTGGGATAAAACACTGATTATGATCCTGGACCTTATGTACACTTCTAAGTGTGTGTACACATACATGTGCATTTGTGTGCAAATAAGCCTCAGTAGAAGAGTGTGACTGAATCCCACTCGGACCACATAAAGTAAAAAGAGATGGGCCTCTTAAAGGCAGGGGTGCTGAACAAATAAACATGAACAGTGAACTGGATTGCAGACCTCTAGTCTTGTATTTTTGAGTTGGTCATAAAATATAAAGTCCTAGTAATTATAAAAGGGGAATGTAATTTTTTTTTCTTTCATAAGAATTTTTAAGATTATTTTTGTAAAGTGATTATGAAAGGGCCTAAAGATTTATTTCCTTAGGCTGGGTTTGGCAAACTGTAACTCGTTGTCCATACCCAGTCTGCTGCCTGTGTTTGTAACGTTTTACTGGAACACAGCCGTGCCTGTGTCTGTATTGTTTATGGCTGCTTTTGTACTACAACAGCTAAGTTGAGAAGTTGTGACAGAGACTATATGGCTAGCAAAACCTGAAATATTTACTATCTGGCCATTTGCAGAAAACGTTTATCAACTTCTCTATATGCATGCTGAAACCATTCATAACCTTCAAGTGTAAGGGATGCTTTTTAGGGAAAGTTCAGGTATAATCAATTGAAATAAGTCAGAAAGCATGATTTCTTGAACATTTAGAAAAAATGATTTTTAAAGAGAGAGAACATAACATTTCCCATGGTAGATAATTAATTTTCTTAGGATGGTTGAAGAATTGGTTTCCTAAAAGAATTAGAAATCATTGATAATAAAAGAGAGGGACCATAAAACTGGAAAGCAGCAAAGCAAGTGTACAAACATGAGATACTTGGTAAAAAGGAGATAAAGTGAGGGCAGGAGAGAAATAAATCCATTAGAAAACCATGACTCGAAGGGGGTGCCAAGGCTGCATTTGACTGTGGACCCACCTTTGACTGTCCTGGAAGCCAAGACAGTGAAGGAGACATGTTTTTGTAGGTCTCATTGTCTAAACAGTATGGGTTACACTACTTTATCACAATAGAGACGTTTTCCAAGGTCCTTAGTTTCATTGGCCCATGTATGGCACCAAGCATGGCAGAGTGGGTGCAGTTTCCAATAGCAGATGTGACTAAGAAGGCAGAGATGTTTTACATATTCTTTCTCACACAGATTTTTCCCTAACTTTTAATTAAAAATTTCAAAAAACAAGAGCTTTTTTGAAGTAGTAGCCCGTGGTGCACCAAAGGCTTTGATTTTGTGAGCATAACAGCACCATCCTCTGTAAGTGTAACTACTGAGAGCCCATGTTTTTAAGTTAAAAATTAGTGTGCTTTTTGAAATATAATTCTTAGGTATTATCTGATAAATACTTAATATGATTGTGAAATAAAGCCCACACTTAGAAGGGAATGTTTCATTTTATTCTGAGCCTTGAGTGTCCTAATACACAACTGAATTTGTGTCTGGGCTCAAATTCATTTGTGTATTAGTATGCTCACTATATTACTAGGTCCTCTGAGTATGTTCTTATAATTTGAGACTAAATTTTAAGGATGTCTTATTGGTTGGGTCTAGGGAGAGAGGTGGCATGGGAGCAAGAAGAAAATTATTAATACGTATCAAACAACTAGCCCTTTTTTGCCTAAATTGTGAATTACAGATGCTGAGCACAGTGATCCTTTTTTTAGACTTGTTTTGTGGTCTTCAAAGCAGTGAGTGTGCTCCTCTTTCTCCCATATTATTTCTTCCAGATTGTCATTCCTGATGCTGTAAAACATTTTGAAGATAAGAATCCAAATGATGACTTAAGCTGTACTAGTTTATTAGAAAATGAGAAACTTCTGTCACTGACAAGCTTGGAAGACTCTTCTGGTATGTAAAGTACCTCATGTTTTCCTGGTCCTTACCTTGCTGCTCTGCATCTTTCTACTACTCTGTTGCAATGGTTGTTACACCAGCTTTTTGTGGTTTTTTTTTTTTTTTTTGCCTCCTCCTTTACCTCCTACTCAGCAGCACTCAAAAGGCCACTTCTGTTAAGTGATTGGATTTCTAAAACTTGTTTCGTTATGTCAGTCCAGATACGATTTATGTTCATCCCTCAGTTTAATATCATTAAGGTACAAAGGAGTCACCTTAGGTGCCACTCAGTGTACGCACTGTGTTAAGAAATAGGGTGCACAATGGAAAATAAGCCGGGGACTTCCGGGAATATGGCGTCTTGAACGGACTAGCAGAAAAATTCCTCCCAACATTATATTTATTCACGAAAATACAGCAAATACAACTATCCCTAAAAGAGAGACCAGAATACACAGGAAAGTGCACAGCGTACAGCTACACCTGTGAGAACTTGGCAGCCGGTGAGGCGGACGGGCGGCGATCCGATGGGACCGAGCGCTCCCCCCCCTCAGAGCTCCAGCGGCCAGACACGCCGGACAGAGGACTCGGCACCCAGCGAGGCAGGACGGAAACACGATCCAGCGAGACGAGAGCGCCCCTGCACCCCAGCACTCTGGCGGGAGTCCCAGCAAGGCGGGTAAGGTACAGAGCCGCGAGCAGACCGAGCGCTCCTCTCCCCCAGCGCTCCGGCGGGAGGAGAGGATTCAGAGCCGGGAGGCAGGGGAAGTCTGCGCCCGGAGCGCCCCTCCACCCCAGCACTCCGGCGGGAGTTCCGGCAAGGCGGGTAAGGTACGGAGCCGCGAGCGGACCGAGCGGCCCTCTCCCCCAGCGCTCCGGCGGGAGGAGAGGATTCAGAGCCAGGAGGGAGTGGAGGTCTGCGGTGTAGCGGAGATTGGAGGGACAGAGGGCACAGGGTTCCAGCCGGGAACGTGCAAGTTGCCCGCGGCAGGCTCCGGGAAGGAAAAAGAAAGGAGAAAAAGGGGAAGAAAAGCGCGCGCTCTACCTCAGCGGTCTTAAAGAGACAGGAGCTCAGTAGAGGGGCCGGATAGCCCCGCGAAGTGAGCCCAGCACGCTGGGAGTCCTGGGGAGCTTTGGACCCCGTAGCTGGCGACTGGGAAAGAGTGCCCGCCATTGAGACCCTCACGGAGATCAACAGCTTCCCATTGTTTCCAACCCAGCCAGAACTATAGTGGCGCTGGAATAGTGGAGCAACAGCGCCACCTACAGCACTCGCGCAGAACCCACGCCCGGTGGCTTTTTTTTTTCTTTTTATGTTTTTTTTGTTTTTTTTGTTTTTCTCCCCTTTCTTTTCCTTTTTTTCTTTCCCTCTCTTTCAACAGCCTCCCATCCATTCTCACCCGGCCACAGATTTAAAGGGCCGTGTGGAGCGACGTGGCCGCGGCTCTGGAATAGCGGAGAAATAGCGCCACCTACAGCATTCGCACAGAAACCACCCCCGGTGGGCTTTTTGGTGTTTTGTTTTTTTTTTGTTGTTGTTTTGTTTTGTTTTGTTGTTGTTCTTGCTGTTTTCTTTTAGGTGTTGCTGCCTTTTCTTTTTCTTTCTTTTCTTTTCCCTTCTCTCTCTCTCCTTATACTTTTATATTATTAGTAGAAATCTCTTTTTTTTCTTGTCTCTCCTTTCTTATCTCTCCTTGCTACCAACAACCAATTCTACAGTCATGAGAAGACAGAAGAATATGATACAGACAAAGCTTCAGACAAACACCACCCCAGAGAAAGAACCTGGAGAAATGGACATTCACAGTCTTCCAGAAAAAGAATTCAGAAGAAAAGTCATAGCCATGCTGACGGATCTACAGAAAAATGTGCAAGAGCTGAGGGAGGAAGTGAGGGAAGTGAGGAAAGACAATGCAGAAATGAAACAAGCCATCGAAGGGCTCAACAGCAGATTGAATCAGGTTCAAGACACGATCAAGGAATTACAAGACAGGGACCAGGAATACAAAGAAGCTGAGGCAGAGAGAGATAAAAGGATCTCTAAGAATGAAAGAATATTAAGAGAACTCTGTGACCAATCGAAGCGTAGCAATATTCGCATTATAGGAGTACCAGAGGAAGAAGAGAGAGAAAAAGGGATAGAAAGTGTCTTTGAAGAAATAATTGCCGAAAACTTCCCCACGCTGGGGAAGGAAATAGTCTCACAGTCCACG
>JAQQAC010015530.1:12222684-12253694 GCA_029783875.1 Phataginus tricuspis | reverse complement strand
GAGGGTATTATGCTCAGTGAAATAAGCCAGGCCGAAAAAGACAAGTACCAAATGATCTCACTCATATGTGGAGTATAAGAACAAAGAAAAAAATAATAATAAAGAAATAGGGTGCACAATGAAATATTTAGCCTCTGCTCTCTAAAAGACCTGCCAAGTGAGAAAAGCGACATACAGCCAAACTCCAACTATATTAAGCCTATCTCAATAGTACAAATTGTCGGACTCATAGGAGGGTGACAAGTTAATTTTGATTGAGGAAGGTATCTGACGCTTTATTGAAAGAGGATGCAACTTTTCCTCTTTCTTGAAAAGGCCCTATGGTAGCTCTTAACATAGATATGGGAAGAGAAGTACATTTCGGGAAGTGGAAACAACTTCAGTAAAGGCCCTAAAGTAGGGGCATACAGACTGTTTTTGGGGTATTGCCAGTGGTTTTGTGTGGCAGGTTTACCATACTCGTAGGAGACTGAATAGGGAAGTAAATCCAGAAAAGTAGGCAGGGACCAAGTGCATGGCTTTGAAGACCTGATGAGCTGAGTGGGATAAAGGGCAGGTTTTGCTGCCAAAGTATTTAGACATTTTTGGATTATTGAATTGTAGATATGGAATTGTTGACCTGAATTTGTAGAGATATTTGTTTTAGTAGTAGGCTAGATTCTTCAAGGTCAAAGAGCTTAAGTCAAAGGCTATGAGCGTTTTTAAGGCTCCTATTGATTGCATGATTATCCTTTTAGAAAAGGCAGTAACAACTTAACAGTACCATTAGTTTTAGCTTGCCCTTGCCAGGCTGAGTGTTAGAACATTGAAAACCACTGCTAGTGTTTTTTTATTTGTTTATTTACAACTTTTTGGGTTTGATGGAGGTTGAGTATTTTTAAAACATATCAGTGTTCAATTTTTGTATATTTTTTCCTTAGTTCCTTCTTCCTCAAGCTCAGGTATTTGTTTAAGGTTTCGTTTTTATACTTAACCATTAATTCACCTAGAATTTATTTTTACTTTTCCTATGATAGGCTAATCTAAACTTTTTTAATAGTTACTGATTTACCACACCATTTTCTGAATAATCTGCCCTTTTTCCACTGATCTCAGATCCACGTTTATTATATCCTAACTTTTGATATATACCAGGATTTGTTTTTGTGCTGACAAAGAAGGTTAAATATTCAGTTTGTATTAGAATGTTCATAGTGATTTTATAGACTGAGATAATAATAGTTTTTTCACATCAAATGTTAAAATCACATAGACCATTGACCCATATGTTTTATCAGCCTTTTTGATTAAAAATTATTTATAGTTTGGTACCATTACTACATAAAACCTGTCCTATTTTTTCCCCATTTTACCAGTAGATGATGATATTGATGATGATGAGTTTTATGATGATCATTTGGAGGCTTATTTTGAGCAACTGGCTATTCCAGGAATGATATATGAAGACCTAGAAGGACAGGAACATCCAGAAGAAGAATTTAAGTTACCTACAAGTGATCCTTGTCAGGTGTGTTCCAATCTTTATTGAAAGAAATTTGATGTTAGAAAATTATTGCTAGTCTCATTGGATATTGGCATAAAACTTAGCTTTTGGTTTTCTTTGGACTCTCTTTTTCCCAGATATAAGCTGATGAGAAATATCTTTCCCATCTTTTCCTGCTTCTTACCTTTCTCTCACCTACAGAAAAGTTAAAGAATGATAGCATGAACATCTATATATCCCTCATCAAGATTAACCAATTGTTACATTTTGCTGTCTTTGCATTTTCTTTGTTCCTCCATAAGTACATTTTTCCTGAATCATTTGAAAGTAAGTCACAGAGACATTTCACCCCAGTATTTCAGCATTTATCTACTGAGAATAAAGACATTTTCCTATATAATCACAGTTCTATTAGCTAATTTCGGTATAGTAATTTGACTATACAGTCCATATTTACATTTATCCATTTGTCTCCAAAATGTCCTTTACTTTTATTGTTTTTGATCCAGAGTTTAATGAAGGATAACACTTGCATTTGTTTGTCATATGTCTTTATTTTCTTTCAATTTGGAGTAGTTCTTTCATGTCATTAGGCTTTGTAAAATCTAGGCCCACTTTGTAAAATGGTCCATAAAGCAGATATCTCTGATTCCCTTCTGGTTAGATTAAATTTTTCGGCGAGAATTCAGAATCTGTTTCTCATTAAGTAAATTAAGATTAAACAGGTGAATACTTTCCATCGGAAGTTGTATACTTCCCATTGCATCATGTCAGTGGACATATGAGTCTGTCCTGTTGGTATTTCTGTGTTGGATAATCTTGGTTATGTGGTATCAGCAAGGTGTCTCCTTGTGAAGGTGCCTTCTTTCTCCCTTTGCTATCAATAAGTAATCTGTGTGCTGATACATGGAGGTCGTGTGAACATCCTGTTCCCTGTCAACCTTTTACAAACTGGTTTTAGTATCATTGCTGGGGCCTCCCAGAAACAATTATTACATTGATGGTTACAATGGTGATTTTTTCCAATTCCTCCTATATTAATTACCTGGCATCCTCCTGTAAAAAAGACATTTTCTGCTCCCCATGTTTCCCCACTAAAAATGTTTGTTTTTAATTTTAAAAAATAATAAAGTGAAGAATTCTTTCAACAGGCAAATGAAAACAGTATCTTAAGCTGTAAATTTCAATCAGAGAATAATAGTACTCTGATTTCCAATGGCTCACAGTCTTTGGGAAGTTCTGAAATGAGCCACAAAGAGTCTGAGGAAAGCCATGTTGTTTGTCTACCAGGGACCAGTAAGTATTGAAAAATGACTCTTTTGTTTCAATTCTGTTTGAATTGCTTTTTTTTTTTTTAATTTTGGTATCATTCATCTACAATTACATGTGCAACATTATGGTTACTAAACTCCCCACTTCCTCAGGTCCCCCCACCTACCCCATTACAGTCACTGTCCATCAGCATAGTGAGATGCTATAGAGTCACTACTTATCTTCTCTGAGTTGTACAGCCCTCCCCGTGCCCCCCCTACCTTACGTCTACTAATCGTAATGGCCCTTTTTCCCCCTTGTCCCTCCCTTCCCACCCATCCTCCCCAGTCCCTTTCCCTTTGGTAACTGTTAGTCCATTCTTGGGTTCTGTGAGTCTGCTGCTGTTTTTTTTCTTTCAGCTTTTTTTTTTTGAATTGCTTTTTAAAACAAAAAAATCATTTCTTTAGTATTATTTAGCATCATTAACCCTTCTATCCTCTCTAAAATTTCCAGACAATCTAGAACTTTGCAAAAGAGCTTTTAATAATACCTGAGTACTTTGGTGTTATTAAAAATACTATACCTTATATTTCTTGCATTGTGTATTACATATGATGGTGTTCTATTCATACATTTGAGATTTAGAAATGAATTCCCTGTATGTTAGCAGTTTGTGTCCTTTGCTTTGGCTCCTACTGGTGTTTATTTTCTCTAGTATACAAATTGCTGTATTTGTCAGATGAATGCTAAGTATTAGGTTTACATAAAACAATTTGAATAGCAAGAAGCAGTTATAAGATTCTGAAACTGACATTGCACCATTAATTTTTTTTCTTATTTTTCAGGTAATTCTTTAGGTCCTGGAGATAGTAGAAGGCATGTAGATGGGGTGTTTTCTTCTAGTACTTGGAGAATTGACAAAGAGAAACAAAGAGCAGAAAACTCAAAGAGCATTGTTCCACACCATGGCAGAGTAAGTTTATATGCATTTTTAAAAAATATTCTGTGAAAAGGGTAAACACTCTTGGTACGATATCACTATTTTTCAAACCAACAATTGTTGACTTCTGGAAAATAAACAAGTATTTTAAGAAATCCCTACTGATAATATTTCTATGTATGTGTTTTTATCTTTGATATCACTAAGGTCATATTAAATATACATTGTATACATATGCTTAAATTTAAATATTCAATGACTTATTGTCATTTATTCATTTGAAAAAGTCTTGAGCTTAGTGTTGAAACATAAAAAGCAAATTGATCACCTTTAACCTCGCTTAAGCATGTTTTTCTTTAATTCTTCTCTGTTTGTTAATGTTAATGATACCCCATGTGTGCTTAAAACTTGGTAGTCATTTCTGTCTCTTAACCAATTCTTTGTCCCCTTTTTAAAAGTAAAATATGCCTCAGGATTATATGATGATTTTAATTTAGGAGGAATATCTGTGCTTGTATAGGGAGAGACGGTTGTTTTATCCTTAGGGTAATCCTTTGTATTAAAGCAGCAAGTTATGATGGGACTGTGTATTAGATTTATTCTTTCCTGTTTACTTCCTCTACCCCTACTCAAGCTCATGGTGCTTACTTCCACATGTCTGATTTGTTGCCTCATCTACAGTATTTTTACCATTCCATTATATTTGTCAACACCAGGTTAACCTTGTTACAGTGGTGCAATAGTCTCCATGTCTCTGTGTTTCAAATTAAGAATCCTTAAAGTGCTTTATAATCTGGCCCCATGTTAATCTGTCTTTCTCTTGTGTATTTCTCCTAGTCTTTTTTCTTCCCCTAGTCTGGATTATAATCTTTCCAGTTTTAGGTCAAGTCCTGGGTTATTTTTCAGTAACCCCTGACTAGATTAATTTGTCTGAATTTCTATTATAGTGATTTTATTCTACCTTATAAAGTATTTATATATAGGAATATTTTCCTCATCCAGAAGTTGCCTATTCAGCAGCTTCAAGAATTTGTTACTCATTAGAGGAACCAGTTATGTACAAATATAGTACAAAGCCCCTTCCCTCAGGTAAGCAGAACAGGTGTTCAGAGTCGATGGGTTTGTCCTCCTAGGACCGTGCTGTGGATGCTTAGTCATATGTATAATAGTTATCTGACAATATGGACTGATACTTCTCATATATTAACAGGGTCCAGCCCTCAGCTAATTAGTTGTAGCCAATCAAGAAAGAAGAGGGAGACACCATCTCTTAATCTTTTTGACTTTATCAAAATGTAATAGCTGATAAATTTTTAAAATTAAATTATCATTGATATACAATCTTATGATGGTTTCACATAAACAATACAGTGGTTTCAACAGTCACCATATTATCAAGTCCTCACCCCCTCCATTGCGCTGTCAATGTAGTGAGATACTAGAGTCAGCAGTTGTCTTCTCCATGCTGTACTTCCTTCCCTGTGACCTACCTGTATTGTGAATGTGAATTATAGTGCCACTTAATCCCCTTCTCCCTCCCCAACCCCTCCCCACCCACGCTCCCCAACCCCTCCCCTTTCATAACCACTAGTCCTTTCTCAGTGTCTGTGAGTCTACTGCTATTTTGTTCCTTCTGTTTTGCTTTCTTTTTATACTCCACAAATGAGTGAAATCATTTGGTATTTGTCTTTCTCCTCCTGGCTTGTTTCACTGAGCATAGTACCCTCTAGATCCATCCATATTGTTGCAAATGGCAGGATTTGTTTTCTTTTTATGGCTGAATTATATCCCATTGTGTCTATGTACCACATCTTCGTTGTCCATTCATCTACTGATGGACACTTTAGTTGCTTCCATGACTTACTGTGTACTTTCCTCTTAGAATTGCCTTTGCTGAATCCCACAGGTTTTGGGCTGTTGAGTTTTTGTTTTCATTTGTCTCCATATATTGCTTGATCTCTCTTTTAATTTGATCAGTGATCCATTGATTATTTAGGAGCATATTGTTAAGCCTCCATGTGTTTGTGGGCTTTTTTGTTTTCTTTGTGTAATTTATTTCTAGTTCCATATCTTTGTGGTCTGAGAAGCTGGTTGGTACAATTTCAGTCTTTTTAAATTTATTGAGGCTCTTTCTGTGGCCTAGTATGTTATCTATTCTGGAAAATGTTCCAAGTACACTTGAGAACAATGTGTATCCTGCTGCTTTTGGGTGGAATGTTCTGTATATATCTGTTAGGTCCATCTGTTTTAATGTATTGTTCAGTGCCTTTGTTTCCTTACTTATTTTCTGTCTGGTTGTTCTGTCTATTGGTGTGAGTGGGGTGTTAAAGTCTCCTAAAATAGGTCCTGTAGGGATGGTTTAGTGGTGGTGAATTCCCTCAACTTTTGCCTATCTGGAAATTGTTTAATCCTTGCTTCAAATTTAAATGATCATCTTGCCAGGTAGAGTATTCCTGGTTGGAGGCCCTTCTGTTTCAGTACATTAGTTATATCATGTCACGCCCTTCTGGCCTGTAAGGTTTCTGCTGATAAATCTGATATAGCCTGATGGGATTTCCTTTATAAGTGATCTTTTTTCTCTCTTTGACTGCTTTCAGTATTCTTTGTCCTTGATCTTTGCCATTTTAATTATTATGTCTTGGTGTTGTCTTTAGGGTTCCCTTTATTGGATGATCTTTGTGCTTCCATGACCAGAATATCTATTTCCTTCCCCAGACTGGTGAAGTTTTCAACACTTACTTCCTCAGAGAGACTTTCTATCCCTTTGTGTCTCTCTTCTTCTTCTGTTACCCCTATGATGTGAATATTGTTTTGTTTGGATTGGTCACATGGCTCTCTTATTATTCTTTTATTCCTTGAGATCCTTTTTTCTGTTTTTCAGCTTCATTGTTTTCTTTCTCCCTAATTTCCATATCCCCTACAACTATTTCAACCTGTGCAAGCCTGCTATTAATTCCTTCCATTGTATTTTTCATTTCAGACACTGAAATTATTCTTCAGTTATGAGGTACTATTTTGGTGGTCTTTTTGTTGAGGCCCTCCCTGAGATCTTGAATATTTTTCTGTAGATCCATGAGCGTGTTTATGAGTTTTACTTTGAAGTCTTCATCAAGAAGATTGGTGATTTCAGTTTCCCTAAGCCCTCTTTCTGGTGTTTTTTCTTGTAGTTTTGTTGGGATCAAATTTCTGTCTCATCATTTTTTTTTTTTTTTTTAGGACTTCCTGTGGAATAATAGCTTTGTTTAGGAAGTAGTCTCTAGTGTCCAGAAGCTCAATTTCTTGTGTGGAAGCCCAGCTTTTGGTGTGCAGTGGGTATGGCACCTTTCAGTGGGTCTAGCTTGTAGTAGTCTAATTTCAAGTGGACTGTGTGTGTCATTAGCTTATTGCACAAGCAGGAAGAATACTCAGGGCCGTGCTGCTGAAGCTGCCATGGGTGTAGCTGCCTTCCCTCCAGCCTGCTGCAGTGGTGGGGGCCGCAGGAAGTGGGACCAGTGCCGGCCGGGAGGAAAGAGCTTAGCTGGGAGGGCTTCCTGCCTTCCTGGCTGTAACCTCTGCCTCCACTGCTACGTCAAGTGGGCAACACACCCATGGAGGAGCCCCAGTGCTACACCACTGATATCAACCTCCAGCCAGCCTGCTGCAATATCAGGGGCAGCAGATGAGCTGGACCAGCTCCTGCCATTAGGAAGGAGCGGCAGGCTGTGCACTGCAGCAGGGAACCTCAAGGCTCAGTTGCCAGCAAGGGGGATGGAGCATCTGAAGCTCCTGAGAGTTCCCAACCTGCTGAGCTGAGGGTCGGCTGGGGAGGTATTGTCCACCTGCCCTTTATCCTGAGCAGAGAGCTCTGTGTAATCTTTGCCCCTCTAGTGCCCCTCCCTTTGCTGGGAAGTCCTTCAAACTGCCTGCTTTACTTTTGTCTTGGGACCAGTAGAGTGTACCTGTTCTCCACAAGTGGCTGGATTCTTAGTCTCTCCGAGTGTTCCGCCTATCTCTGTTGTCCAGCTTCACTAACCTCCAGAGCACCTTATTATGTGGGTTCATGTTCCTGGAGTAGATCTCCAGGGCCAGGTGTTCAGTGGTTCTGGGTTTCTACTCCCTCCCCTCCCTGCTCCTTTTCCTCACGTGGGCTGGGGTCGGGAGAGGGCTTACTCCCCACCAGATCAAGGCTTTGCCACTTTACCCTTTTCTGAGAGGTCCTCTCTTCTTCCCCAGTTGTAGGCAGTCTGTTCTGCAGTCTTCAGGTTGTTTTCAGGTTTAGCTGTATTTGCTATATTTGCTGTATTTTCTGTTCTCTATGATTTTGGGAGGAGGTTTCTGCCTTGCCTTCTTACACCACCATCTTTTTCCCAGGATAGTTGATATATTTTTATAAATATGTCTGTGGCCATTTAATTTTGGGCTGAGGACCTTACTCTGTTATAGTAATCATTTCTCTAGTGATTTTTTTAAAAACAGTATTTTTTATTTTAATATTGTTGACTGCTCAAAAATTGCTAGGCATCTTGGTCAGGTCATTTCAACAGAAAACTTACCAGGTACATGCCTGGTGTTGTAGTTCATAAAAAGATAATCTCCCTTCATGAAATTCAGCAGGAAAATAAAAGAAATACTTAGATAACTATAAAAGCAGAATCCTGGTTGTTGAATCTCATGGTACCTATTGAAGGAAATCCTTGTTATGATTGGGTTACATTCTAAAAGTATTTTGAAGTTTGGAAGTCTTTCTCTATAAGAAAAAGCATAGTTTCTGATGATGCATTTCTAGTCTATGTTCTAAAAAAGTATGGAATCTCTAAGATAGGTTTCATAGGAGGCTGCAGGCTCTGATGGCAAAGCCCAGAGGCTCAGCAGTGGCTGAAGGACAGCACTGAGTGTGAGGGCACCAAGAGGGCTACCACATGTTTAAAAGAAAAACCGCAATGGGGAGTTGTGAAGAAAATCCTGGCACCTGAGGATCATGGCAGTATGTAATGAACACATTCATCAAAGCTTTATTGCTTGGATGAGGGAAAAATCCCTGTCTGTAGGTCAGGATCACAAACTGTATTATGTTATTTCATAAAATGTCTTATTTTCCCCATATTTTAAGGTCATAGGGGTTGTGTTACCATGAAGTAACAACATTGTGTCCTTGATTTGGCAAAGTCAGCACCCCATTTTGCTTACTGATTGCAATGTAAAGAGGTCAGAAATACAAGCTACTATCTTAAATGTCTTTTTTGTTAAAATATTGCTGTATACAAGAAAGACTTTTTTCACTATCAAAATAATGTAAATTAGGGGAGTTCCTGGAGCATGGCTACAATCTGGTGGCAAAAACTCCCCTTACCTGAAGAGGAAAAAACTGGAATACTTATCAAGGGAATTTTAGGTATCAACTTCATATTTGTATGAGTTCTTTATATATATTTTGGATCATAAGATTTTTGCCTCCTTCACAACTCCCCAGCTGTGGTTTTACTTTTAAATATAGCTTTTAATACCTTTTATTGCCTAAACATTTTTCATCTATTAGAGTCCATCATTGTTCTTTCTGATCAATTTCTTCAATGGTCAGAAAGTAATTAGCATTTTCACCTAATTATATTGTAGTTTTATAAACAATGGAGTGAGTTTTTACTTGGGTTAATTTTTTTCCCACTGATACCCACTTCCAATATTTATTAAAATAGTGTTTCCTCTTCTGCCTTATTTTGTGTCTATCACATATTAGGTTTTTAGTTTCTAATTGTGAAAAAATACATATCATAAAATTTACCATCTTAGCCATTCTTTATATCTATATATTTTTTTATTAAGCTATCACTAATATACACTCTTATGAAGGTTTCACAAGAAAAACTGTGGTTACTACATTCACCCTTATTATCAAGTCCCTCTCCATACCCCATTGCAGTCAGTGTCCATCAGTGTAGTAAGATTCCAGAGTCACTACTTCTCTGTGCTACACTCTTCCCCATGACCCTACCCACACCATGTGCAATAATCATAATACCCCACAATCCCCTTTCCCTCCCTCTCCACACCCCCTTTCCCACTCCTCCCCTTTGGTAACCACTAGTCCCTTCTTGGAGTCTGTGAGTCTGCTCTATTTTGTTCCTTCAGTTTTACTTCGTTGTTATACTCCACAAATGAGGGAAATCATTTGGTATTTCTCTTTCTCTGCCTGACTTATTTCACTGAACATCGTAACTTCTAGCTCCATACATGTTGTTGCAAATGGTAGGATTTGTTTCTTTCTTGTTTCTGGTTGAATAGTATTCCATTGTGTATATGTACCACATCTTCTTTATCCATTTATCTACTGATGAACACTTAGGTTGCTTCCATATCTTGGTTATTGTAAGTAGTGCTGTGATAAACATAGGGGTGCATATGTTTTGGAATCTGAGAACTTATTTTCTTTGGGTAAATTCCTAGGAGTGGAATTCCTGGGTCAAATGGTATTTCTATTTTCAGTTTTTTGAGAAACCTCCATAATGCTTTCCACAATGGTCGAACTAGTTTACATTCCCACCAGCAGGGTAGTATGGTTCCCCTTTCTCCACATCCTCACCAGCAATTGTTTTTCCTAGTCTTTTCAATGTTAGCTGTACTAACTGGTGTGAGGTGATATCTCATTATGGTATTAATTTCCATTTCCCTGATAATTAACAATGTGGAGCATCTTTTCATGTGCCTGTTGGCCATCTGAATTTCTCTTTAAAGAAGTGTCTATTCATATCCTTCGCCCATTTTTTAATAGGGTTATTTGCCTTTTGGGTGTGAAAGCATATGAGTTCTTTATGTATTTTGGATGTTAACCCCTTGTCATATATGTCATTTACAAATATATTCTCCCATACCATAGGATGCGTTTTTGTTCTGCTGATAGTGTCCTTTGCTGTACAGAAGCTTTTTAGCATGATGTAGTCCCATTTGTTCATTTTTTATTTTGTTTCTCTTGTCTGAGAAGATGTGTTCAGGAAAAAGTTTCTCATGCTTATATACAAGAGATTTTTGCCTATGTTTTCTTCAAAGAGTTTTATGGTTTCATGACTTACATTCAGGTCTTTGATCCATTTTGAGTTTACTTTTGTGTATGGAGTTAGACAACAATCCAGTTGCATTCTCTTGCACGTAGCTGTCCAGTTTTGCCAACATCAGTTGTTGAAGAGGCTGGCATTTTCCCATTTCCATGGCTCCTTTTTCGTATGTCAATTGACCATATATGCTTCAGTTTATATCTGGGCTCTCTAGTCTGTTACATTGGTCTATGGGTCTGTTCTTGTGCCAGTACCAAATTGTCTTGATTACTGTGGCTTTGCAGTAGAGCTTGAAGTCAGGGAATGTAATCCCCACAGCTTTATTCTTCCTTCTCAGAATTTCTTTGGCTATTTGGGATCTTTTGTGGTTCCATATGAATTTTAGAACTATTTGCTCTAGTTCGTTGAAGAATGCTGTTGGTATTTTGATACGGATTGCATTGAATCTGTAGATTGCTTTAGGCAGGATGGCCATTTTGACTATATTAATTCTTCCTATCCATGAGCACGGACGGGATGTGTTTCCATTTATTTGTATCTTCTTTAATTTCTCTCGTTAGTGTCTTGTAGTTTTCAGAGTATAGGTCTTTCACTTCCTTGGTTAGGTTTATTCCTAGGTATTTTATTCTTTTTGATGCAATTGTGAATGGAATTGTTTTTTGATTTCTCTTTCTGCTAGGTCATCATTAGTATATAAGAATGCAACAGATTTTTGTGTATTAATTTTTTATTCTGAAACTTTGCTGAATTCATATATTAGATGTAGTATTTTTGGAGTGGATTCTTCAGGGCTTTTTATGTATAATATCATGTCATCTGAAAACAGTGACAGTTTAACTTCTTCCTTACCAATCTGGATGCCTTTTATTTCTTTGTGTTGTCTGATTGCTGTGGCAAGGACCTCCAGAACTGTGTTGAGTAAAATAGGGGAGAGTGGGCATCCTTGTCTTGTTCCCAATCTTAAAGGAAACGCTTTCAGCTTCTCGCTGTTAAGTGTAATGTTGGCTGTGGGTTTGTCATATATGGCCTTTATGATGTTGAGGTACTTGCCCTCTATACCCATTTTGTTGAGAGTTTTTATCATGAATGGATGTTGAATTTTGTCGAATGCTTTTTCAGCATCTATGGAGATGATCACGTGGTTTTTGTCCTCCTTTTGGTTGATGTTGTGGATGATGTTGATGGATTTTCGAATATTGTACCATGCCTGCATCCCTGGAATAAATCCTACTTCATCATGATTTTTGTCGTATTTTTGAATTTGATTTGCTGATATTTTTTGAGTATTTTTGCGTCTGTGTTCATCAGGGATATTGGCCTGTAATTTTCTTTTTTTTTGGTGTCTTGCCTGGTTTTGGTATTAGGGTGTTGCTGGCCTCATATAATGAGTTTGGGAGTATTCCCTCCTCTTCTACTTTTTGGAAAACTTTAAGGAGGATGGGTATTATGTCTTCACTAAATGTTTAATGAAATTCAGCAGTAAAACCATTTGGTATAGGGGTTTTGTTTGTTCTTGGGTAGTTTTTTGATTACGTATTCAATTGTGTTGCTGGTTATTGGTCTATTCAGATTTTCTGTTTCTTCCTGTGTCAGTCTTGGAAGATTGTATTTTTCTAGAAAGTTGTCCATTTCTTCTAGGTTATCCACTTTGTTAGCATATAATTTTTCATAGTATTAATTCTTTGTATTTCTGTGATGTCTGTAGTGATTTTTCCTTTCTCATTTCTTATTCGGTGTATGTGTGTAGACTCTTTTTTCCTTGGTAAATCTGGCTACGGGTTTATCTATTTTGTTTATTTTCTCTAAGAACCATCTCCTGCTTTCATTCATTCTTTCTATGTTTTATTCTTCTCGATTTTATTTGTTTATGCTCTAGTCTTTATTATGTCCCTCCTTCTACTGACTTTGGGCCTCATTTGTTCTTTTTCTAGTTTCATTAATTGTGCATTTAGGATATTCATATGGGATTGTTCTTCTTTCCTGAGGTAAGCCTGTATTGCAGTACACTTCCCGATTAGCACAGCCTTTGCTGTGTCCCACAGATTTTATGGTATCAAGTTGTTGTTGTTTGTGGCCATATATGGCTTGATCTCTGTTCTTATTCGGTCACTGATCCATTCATTATTTAGGAGTATGTTGTTAAGCCTCCGTTGGTTTGTGGGCTTTTCTGTTTTCTTTGTGTAATTTATTTGTAGTTTCATACCTATGTGGTCTGAGAAGCTGGTTGGTACAGTTTCAATCCTTCTGAATTTAGTAATTAGACTCTTTTTGTGGCCTAGTGTACGATCTATTCTTGAACATGTTCCATGTGCACTTGAGAAGAATGTGTGTTCTGATTTTTTGTGGAGTGTTCTATAGATGTCTGTTAGGTCCTTTTGTTGTAATGTATTTTTCAGTGCCTTTGTCTCCTTACTTATTTTCTTTCTTTTTGATCTGTCCTTTGGAGGGAGTGGTTTGTTGAAGTCTCCTAAAATGAATACATTGCATTCTATTTCCCCTTTAATTTGTTTGTACTTGTTTCACATATGTAGGTGCCCCTATGTTGGGTGCATAGATATTTATAATAGTTATATTTTCTTATTGGACTGATGCCTTTTTCATTATGTAATGTTCTTCTTTGTCTCTTGTTATTTTCTCTGTTTTGTAATCTATTTTGTCTGATACAAGTACTGCAACTCCTGCTGTTTTCTCCCTATTAGTTGCATGAAATACCTTTTCCATCCCTTCACCTTTAGTCTGTGTATGTCTTTGAGTTTGAAGTGAGTCTCTTGTAGGCAGTCTATAGGCAGGTCTTGTTTTTTTATCCATTCAGTAATTGTGTCTTTTGATTGGTGCATTCAGACCATTTACATTTAGGGTGATTATCAATAGATAGGTACTTATCGCCACTGCAGCCTTTAGATTTGTGGTTACCATCGGTTCAATGATAATTTCTTACTAACTGTCTAACTTAACTCACGCAGTATGCAATTAGAAACAGAATCTAAAGGGGTTTTTTTCCTCATTTTTCTTCCTCCTCCATTCATTATATATTAGGTATTATATTCTGTACTCTTTGTCTATCCCTTGATTGACTTTGGGGTTAGTTGATTTGGTTTTGCATGTGCTTAGTAATTAATTTCTTTACTGTGGTTTTATTTCCTCTGGTGATAGCTATTTAGCCTTAGGAACACTTCCATCTATGGCCGTCCTTCCAAAACAGACTGTTGAGGTGGCTTGTGGGAGGTAATTCTCTCAGCTTTTGCTTACCTGGAAATTGTTTAATCCCTCCTTAAAATTTAAATGATAATCTTGCTGGGTAGAGTATCCTTGGTTTGAGACTCTTCTGCTTCATTGCATTAAATGTATCATGCCACTCCCTTCAGGCATGTAAGGTTTCTGCTGAGAAGTCTGGTGATAGCCTGATGTGTTTTCCTTTGTATGTGATCTTTTTTTTCTCTCTGGCTGCTTTCAATACTCTGTCTTTATTCTTGATCTTTGCCATTTTAATTGTTATATATCTTGGTGTTGTCTTCCTTGGGTCCTTGTTTTCGGAGATCTGTGCATCTCCATGGCCTGACAGACTATCTCCTTCCCCAGATTGGGGGAGTTTTCAGCAATTGCCCCCTCAAAGACACTTTCTTTCCTTTTTTTTTTCTCTTCTTCTGGAATCCCCGTAATGCGAATATTGTTGTGTTTGGATTGGTCACACAGTTCTGTCAATATTCTTTCACTCCAGAGATCCTTTTTTCTCTCTGTGCCTCAGCTTCTTTGTATTCTGTTCTCTAATTTCTGTTTCATTTACATTTCATTTCTTCTAATCTGCTTGTAAATCCCTCCATCATATATTTCATTTTGGATATTGTATTATTCAAGGTTTGTATCTCATTCTTGAATTCCCCTCTGAGGTCTCGAATATTTTTCTGTAGCTCCTTTAGCATGTTTATGATTTTTATTTTGAAATCTTTATCTGGAAGATTGGTGACTTCAGTTTCACTTGGCCCTCTTTCTGGTGTTGTGGGATTTTCGTTTGAACTAGGTTCCTTTGACATTTCATATTTGTAGGCGGCACCCTCTGTTGTCCAGAGCTGTTCTGTCTGGTTCTGCTCAGCCCCTGGAGCTATTGCTGGGGTTGCAGGCGAATGCCACTGTTAGCTGTTGGAAAGAGGTCTTTCCTGCTTCCCGCTGCAGTGCATGCCTCCACTGCTAGGGCCAGTTGGCTGAGTGCACAGGGAGGAGCTTCTGTTCTATGCACTTATATGTGCTGTAGGTGTTGCCTCCCTCTGGCTTTCCTAGTGCAGTGGCGGGGACAGCCGGTTTGTGTGCTGGTGCTGTCCGCGAGGAAGGAGCGGCAGGCTGCGTATTGTGGTGGGGGGCCTCGTAGCTGCATTTCCAGTCGGTGATGGAGCGCCTGAAATTCCTGAAAGTTCCCAACCTGCTGGGCTGAGTGTGGCAGGACAATTTTGTCCACATGCCCTTTCTCCTGAGCAGCAAGCTCTGTGCAATCCTTGCCCCTTAAGCAGCCCTCTTGCTGTTAGGAAGTCTCTCAGAGTGCCTGCCTTTCTTTTGTCCTAGAGCGGTCAGTTGTTGGTACTTGTTCTCCACAAGTGGCTGGAATCTCCGTCTGTCCAAGTTTTCTGCCTCTCTTAGCTTTCCAATCTCCCTAATCTCCAGAACGCTGTGTAGTGTAGGTTTGTGCTCCCAAAGCAGATCTCCAGGTCTGGGTTTTCAGCAGTCCTGGCCTACACCCCCCTCCCCTGATCCATTTCTCTTCCTCCCACTGGTGAGCTGGGGTCAGATGGGGCTTGGGTCCTGCCAGAGCACCAGTTTAGTACTTTTCCCTTTTCCATGAGGTCTGCTCTGTTTCCCAGATGTAGGCAGTCTGCCGCAGCTTTCCTTCCTGTTGGTCTTTCACGATCAGTTGTATTTGCTATATTTTTCAAACTATATGTGGTTTTGGGATGAGGTTTCTGTCTCATCTCTCACACCGCCATTTTTAATCCTCGGCATTTCTTTCCTTTTTAAGGCTTAGTAATACTTCATTGTGTGCATATACTACTACATTTTGTTTATTCACTCATCCATCAGCAGATACTTGAATTGCTTCTACCTTTTGGCCATTGTGAATGATGCTACTGTGAATATGGGTGTGTAAGTATCTCTAAGTACCATCTGCTTTTACTTTATTTGGGTATGTATCTAGAGGTGGTATTGCTGGATCATACTGTAGTTCTACTTAAAAAGTTTTAAGAACCACTGTACTGTTTTCCATAGCCACTGCATCATTTTACCTTCCCACCAGCAAAACCCCTGATAGTTTAACATTCTTCACATCCTCCACATCCATGCATATGTATATAATACATTAGTTTTATTTTTTGAACTTTATATCAATAGCATTATTTTACATAAGTCTTTCTGTGGTTGGCTTCTTTCACTCAGTACTACTAATATCGTCCCTGTTGTTACATGGAGCTGTAATTCTTTTAATGTATCCTACTCCCATATGGCTGTTGCCTTTTCTTTTACTTCCACATAGTATGCAATTCCCCTTTCATTTTTGTGATTCTGACTTGTCCAACACCAAATGCAGTGGTGTATTTTTTTCCCTCCATGTGTGTATAACAATAACAATATTATACACAGCAGTAATAGTAGTATAAATTCATTCGGATACCGGGCCCAATTCCAGTGTGTGTAAATATGTGGGAGGGGGTCTTTCCACACATACTTACACCAAGCAATTCTCAAACACCAGCAGGGTGTTGGAGAATTCAACTCAATTCTGATCCTATCTGTCCAGAGACAGCAGCAGATTCCCAGGTTAAGGGCTCTATCCTACAAGACTGCCCTCCACCCCCAACTCCAGATGCAGCTTGCAAACCCCATTAAGATCCTTGTGCTTCTGACCTACTGGCTACACATTGGAGGTTCCCACAACTTCCCCCTTAGGTTTGATTAATTTACCAGAGTGGTTCACAGAACTCAGGAGAACACTTACGTTTACCAGTTTAATAAAGGATACTGTAAAGGATACAAGCTAACAGCCAGATGAAGAGAGACATAGGGCAAGGTCCCAAATGAAGGAACTTCTACTTGTGGAGCTTTGGGCCTGGCTCGGTGTCAGGTGAAGGTGTTCTGGTTACCCAAATGTAGAAGCTCCCATCAACCAAGAAGCAGGATCCAGCTGAGCAGAGTGCAGAGGGAGAGAGCTCATCTCATGGGTTTTGTGGGGTCTTTATTGCATAATCACAATTGTCTAAATTATTTGCAACCTCCAGCCCTCACCCTTGGGTCTGGGAGGGGTCCAAAAGTCTCTCATTAGTATGAAAAACACCCACTTTCCTTTAAGACTTGGCAGTGTTTTCAGGAACTGTGGATGAAGACCAGTATATCTGGTGTGGGTAAAATTGTGGTATTCCCAGAATCTCTCACCTGGCCTTAGTGTATCAATAGGTGTTTCCAAGGGGTGGAGAGAAGTAGTCCATCTCCATATCAGTAGGTTATTACAAGGGCGAGTGAGGGCATACATGGACCAGAAAGGTTTGGTGGGCCTCTTCTTCTGTAGTCTGATCACAAGAGATGCAGGACGACTGCTTGTAAGAAATAAATGGGTTTCTCCCACTTTCTCTCTTTGACTGATTTCGTTTTCACAGTTATTTTGCCCTGGGATTTTTCCCCTGGAGTTTCATCTTGCATAGTCAACAGGATCTCTGAACCCAAAATCCATCTACCTGGGTGCGACCCTTGGGTTAACTGCCCCTAGAGATGGTGGGGAGATGCCCCGAACCCCCCCTGTGGATGGTGGAAAGGCCACAGTGGCTGTAGCAGTAGAGGGTGCAGCTTCACCCTGGAGCCCCTATCTGTGGGGCTTCCAATTGGGGAGCCCCTGGGGGGAATTGATCTCGGGTAAAACACCTCCTTGGTATGTGGGGCCTTCCTCAGAATTGGAGAAGGGTGGAGACGCTGGAAGGTTGTGGAATTAGCCCTCTGTCAGATAGAAGACTGCTTAGAGGCCCTGAGTGGCGATATAGAAGCTGGAATTACAGGATCTCTTCCTGAAGGTGATGAAAAGTGTTATTGAGGAGAGAGAGAGAGACTTTGGCAGGAGGGAGACATACTTCAGCATCGCTTGGTGGGGCTGGCCGATGACCTACGGGATGCCCTTGAGAAAGAAAGACAGTTATTGAGAAGATGGGTCATGCTCCTGAAAGATTCCTTAGCAACAGCAAGGGAGGAGGCTGCAGGAGAAGCTGCATTGCAGGAGGCATGTGAGGGAGGGGAAGGAAAGATTGGTGCCTTCAGTCCCGGAGATGGTAGAGGAGGTGTTGAAGAGGATGAGGGGGTGGGGCCAAGGACTGATCTGTTGCTGAGCACAAGCCTCTCCTGTATTAGAGTCCCGTCCTGTTGTAATTAAGAAAATAATGCAACAACTGTGGGCTCCTCAGGCGGAGGAGCTTCCCCTACTCCATGATCTGCGCCTATACCCAGGATGAGCTGTCGATATGAGCATCCGATACCAACAGAAGTCATTGAAATCTCAGCGTACATGGCTTTTGCATCTCTGGTTTATGGGGGTGGAAAACATTGTTATGTTGGGTTCTGAAATGGGTAGACCGGCTTACCTGGTGACTCACCCTTCCCTCTGGCAGCAGTTGCAAAGTGCCCGTCACACGTCAACTAATCAGGTGCTCCTGGATTGGCTGACAGCAGCCATCATGGCAGTTTGGCCTAATCAGGGTGATTTACCATGCATACCCACTAGCTGGAAAACGTGCAGAGTTTCAGCTGGTGTTTCAGGAGCTGGGCATGAAAAATATCTATAATATGAACAGCCCCGGACCCCAGTAAGGAGTTGTCACTGTAGGAATGAGAAATCTGGTGCTTCATACAGCTCCCCATCTATTTGGGTCCCTAGTGACTATTCTTGACCCCCACATAGGGCAACCCATAGTGAGGCTACTCATACTTTGGCAGATCTGGGGGAGGTTGAAACAAGATCATAGAAGAAAATATGGGCTACTACTCAAAGGATAGAGGTGTGAAGGGCCCCATGAAGGTCTCCAGGACCCAGATGTGGGTTGATTTGATAAAGGCTGGAGTCGTGAAAGAAAAACTTTTGGGCAGCCCAATAGCATCTTGTTAGAACTGTGGCAACAATTAAAGCCAGAGCAGCAGTTCCAGCCGCTAAGGTCCAGGACATGGAAGCCAGAGTCAAAGCCCCATGTTTGGCCTGTGTCCCTGCAAGACTTCCTGGGGACAGTACTCAGGCTCTGCCTGGGCCCTTATCCCCATAGGATGATGACTGGGCATCGTGGTTCGTCTGGTGGGGTTGCTCCACATGTAGAATTAGCAATTCATTGGTCCCCCATGAATGTACAATGTGTCCTGGCACTGGTGAACACAGGAGCTGCATGTTCTTTGATTTATGGCAACCCTGAGCGTTTTTCTGGGACCCCTGCTGTGATGGCTATAGGGGTAAGGCAAGAGTGAAGAAAGCCCAAATCCCATTGGGATAGGACATTTATTCCCAAAGTAGTGTACTGTGTACATTTCTCCCTTCCTTGAATATATTTTGGGGATAGGTATCCTGCAGGGCCTGTGGTTATAGACCACTGCAGGTGAGTTCAGACTGAGGGTATATGTGGTAAAGGCAGTTCTGAGGACATCCTGAGCACCCACCTGTAGCTCTTCCTGTACTTCGGTGGGTGATAAATACTAAGCAGTATAAATTGGGGGACACAAGGAAATTGGAAAAACTCTACAGGAGTTGGAGAAGGTAGGAATCATAAAGCCCACTCATAGTCCTTTTAATTCCCCAGTGTGGCCAGTGAAAAAGCCAGATGGCTTCTAGTGTATGACCGTGGACTATAAGGAATTGAATAAAATCACACCCCCTTTGCATGCTCCAATCTCCTCTATAGCAGTCTTTATGGACATAGTCATGAACTAGGGATGTATCATTATGTTGTGGACCTTGCTAATGTTTTCTTCTCTATTGACATAACACAGGAAAGTCAGTAACAGTTTGCGTTCACGTGGGAAGGTTGGCAGTGGACATCACAGCCCTTCTACAGGGATACCTCCATGGTCCACCATTTGTCAACGTACTTGTAGCCCAGGACTTGGCCTCATGGAAGAAACCACAAAAATCGTGTGGCTGTATCACTACATTGATGATACCATGCTCGTGTGATTCTCTTGCAGATTTAGAAAGGGCAGTTCCTACACTGCTTCAACATCCACAGGAAAATGGATGGGCTGTGAACAGCACCAAGGTTCAGGGACGTGGTTTGTCTGTAAAATTCTTGGGGGTTGTCTGATCGGGTAAAACTAAAGTTGTTCCAGAAGCAGTCATAAGACAAGGTCCAGGCTTTCCCTATCCCTACCACTTGTGGCAGTCTTTCAAGAGTTTTTGGGTCTTTTGGGCTACTGGAGAGTGTTTATCCCGCACTTGGCACAAATTCTGAAACCCTTATACTAGTTGGTACAAAAGGGCCTCAGGTGGGACTGGGATGAAGCATGGAGCTTCTTTTACTGCCGATAAGTGAGCAATCAAGGCAATACAGGCCTTGAGTGTAATGGACTCATTAAGGCCCTGTGAGCTAGATGTTTGTGTAATGGAATATGGTTATGGTTGGGGTCTTTGGCAGCAGCTTGAACGGATATGCCAACCTATTGGATTCTGGTCACAACTATGGAAAGGAGCAGAGGTCCAGTACGCCTTGATAGAGAAGCAACTGGCTGCCATGTACCATGCCTTGCTGGTTACAGAGCCCATCACCGGAACAGCTCTAACCAAGGTAATAACCACCTATCCCATCGCAGGGTGGGTGTGAGACTGGACCCAAAGGCCACAGGGTGGCATGGCACAGATGCCTACACTGGCCAAATGGGACACGTATTTACAGCTGCATAGCCCCCTCTGTGCTAGCTCCTTGAGTGGAGAACTCCAACACTTATTGGGGCCAGTGACCTATACCAGTGGAAAGCAGGAAGAACGTGCTTTTGAGCCATTGGTACCCTTGAGTCCTTATCAGGAGGGAAAAGCCCCTATCCCTGAAGATGTTTGGTATACAGACAGCTCCAGTCATGGGCAGCCCCAGGCAATATGGATGGAGAATGGAGAGGGGAAGGGCAGCCAATGGGCTGAGTTGCAGGCAGTGTGGCTTGTGATCACCGAGAAACCCTCCATTATAGTTGTCTGCACTGACAGCTGCGCCATTTTTCGGGGCTACCTATGTGGTACCATGCCAATTGGATGGTCGGTCACCGGCCCTTTTGGGGGCAAGAGCTGTGACAAGACCTGTGGGTCTCTGGTCAGACTAAGACTGTTACCGTATATCATGTGACTGGCTATCTGCCTTTTGCATCCCCAGGGACTGATGAAGCAGACACACTGGCCCAGGTGCACTGGCCAGAAGGAAAGCCTGCCTCTGATGTGGCCCAATGGTTACATCAGTGCTTGTTGCATGCAAGACAAAACACAATATGGGCTGTAGCCCATCAGTGGGGCTTGCTGTTGACCTTGGAAGAAGTCAGCAGAGCCTGAAAGGAGTGTTTTGTGTGCTCTAAGAGCGACTTACACTGAGTCCCACATCAACATGGGACAGTAGTAAATGAGCTGATACCCCTTGTCAGATGGCAGATAGACTGTATTGGGCCTCTGCCCATATCAGAAGGATATCGGTATGCCATGACTTGTGTGGACACAGCTTCTAGCCTGTTTATTGCTTTTTCTGCTTGTCATGCAGATCAGCAAACATCGAAAAGGGGTCTGGAGCATGGCTTTGCAGCCCATGGCCAGCCACAGGTTATTGAGAGTGATTAGTACATCCACTTTACCGGATATGCGTTACAGGAATGGGTGCAGCAATTATGAATAAAGTGGAAGTTTCATATACCATGTAACCCTACCAGGGCAGGCATGATAGAGAGGTACAATGGTTTTTTGAAATCTGGCCTGAAGTCAGACACCAATAGTCTACAGTGCTGGTCAGTTCGCTTATGATCAGTGCTACGGTGTTTGAATGAGAAGCCCTGAAAAGGAGCCTTGAACCCTATGGATATGCTAACACATTGCTGCCTCTCCTATACAACTATATGTGCAAACCAAGGAGGAGTTATTGAAGCCAGGATATGGCAACATCCTGCTGCCAGCCCCAACTGCATTAAACCCTGGAGACTCTGTTGAGTGGATGTGTCTTTAGACATTTCAACACATGGATCAGCGGTGGCTGGCCCTTCTTGCCTATGCTGGTGTCATTAAAGCATGTATCTTATCACCCTTAAGGTTATTTTCTTCTACAGTCCCTGTGGCCTGGACCTGTCCCCTGGCTGCAGGCGCCGTGTGATGATTGCTCTGGTCTCCCTGCCTGTTCAGCTACTGACTGCCTGTGGAATGGACGAGCTATGAACTTAATCTGCATAGGACTTTGAATTTAGCTGGATCCTCCACTTGAAGAGTGATTTTATTGCTGTTGCTATTGTGTGTTATTAGTCTGGTTACAGTGCTCCAGTTTTCTCGCACAGGGTCCATTGGGAAAGATGGGGAATGAGTAGATTGTAAGGTGAGATTTCTGGTGTGGTGGACTGCAGGTAAAATTGCGATATTTCCAGAATCTCTCACCTGGCCCTAGTGCATCTCCATATCAATAGGTGTCTCCAAGGGATGGAGAGAAGTAATCTATTTCTATTATCAATAGGTGATTACAAGGGTGAGCAAGGGTATATATGGTCCAGAGAGGTTAGGTGATTCCTCTTCTTCTGCAGCCAGGTTGCGAGAGACATGGGACGACTGAGTATAAGAAATAAACGGGTTTCTCCCACTTTATTTCTCCCTTTGACTGATTTTGGCTTCAAGGTATTTTGCCCCGGGATTTTCCCCTGGAGTTACACCTGGGTAATACATATTTTGTCATGAGTGGCCAAATATATATTTCTCATAACTCATTATATCACAATTTTCTTATGGAGTCAATGAATGGTATTTAGTAATTTCTCATTTCCAAGTAATTAAGACCTTTTTGTTAATTACTTTTTTCATACACAACATAATATTTGTCATGTTAACCATTCTCTTTTATTGAGTCACTCTTGCATTTTTGGGATTTGTTCCATTTGGTTATGTCAATATCCTTTTCATGTGTTATGGTTTGATTTGCTATTATTTTTTGAGGGTCTTTTTCATCTATATTATAGGGAACATTAGTGTAATTTTCTTGTCGTGTCTTTTTCTGGCCTTGATATAGTAACTGTGGCCTTCCACAGTAAGTTAGGACATGTTCCCTCCCTTGTGTTCTCTGAAAGAGTTTGAAAAGGATTGGTGTTAATTCTTTAGACAATTAGTAGAATTGAGTGGTGAAGCCTTCTGGTCCAGGAATTTTCATTGTTGGGAGGTGTTTGATTACTGATTCAAACTCCATGCTGGGGAAAGTTTGTTGGGATTTTCTATTTCTTTTTTAGTCAGTTTAGCTTATTTGGATGTTCAAGGAATTTGTCTTTTAGGTTGTTTAATTTGTTGGTCTGCAGTTGTCCATAATATTGTTTTATAATCCTTTATATCTCTGTGAAGTTGATAATAATGTCCCTATTTTTCCTTTCTGATTTTAGTTACTTGCATCTCCTCTCTTTGTTAGATAAAGTTTGTCAATTTTACTGACAAAAGATTTGTCTGTTTTTCTATTCTCTATTTTCTATCCTCTAGTCTTCATTATTTCCTTTCTTTCTACCTGTGGGTTTAGTTTGCTCTTCTTTAGTACTTTAAGGAATAAATTGAGAGTATTGATTTGATCTTTTTCTACAATATTTAATGTAGGCTTTGACAGCTTATAAGAACAGTACTTTCACTGTAGTCAGTTAAATTTTGGTAATATTGTAATGTTGTATTTAGGTTTTCGGTCACCTTTAGAAGTATTTTCTAATTTCCTTTGTGATTTCTCTTTGACCCATTGGTTGTCTAAAAGTGTACTGTTTAAATTGCACATTTTTGTGGATTTTCCAGTTTTTCTTCTTTTGTTGATTTCTACCTTTAATCCTGTTCTGGTTGGAAAAGATACTTTGTAAGATATCTATGTTTTTGTATATCTTTTGAGACTTATTTTGTGGCTTGCCAAATGGTCTGTTTTAGACAAAGTGTGTACTAGAGAAGAATGTTCTGTTATTGAATGGAGTATTCTGTGTTTATTAGGTCTAATTGGTTTATTTCGTTGTTCAAGTCCTCTGTTTCCTTATTTTCTGACTGCTTGTTCTGTCTATAATTGAATGTAGGGTATAGAATCTCTGACTAATCCTGTAGAACTGCCTGCTTCTCCCTTTAGTTCTGTCAATTTTACCTCTTATATTTTGAGAGTCTGTTATTAGATGTGTAGACATTTGAAATTGTTATATCTTCTTGCCATATAGAACCTTTTATTAATACATAATGTCCTTTTATATGTCTTGTAATCTTTTTTATTTAAAGTCTATTTTTTCCTGATATCATAGCCACCCCAGCTCTGTTTTGATTGCAGTTTGTTATATCCTCCATCCTTTCACTTGCAATCCATTTGTGTCTTTGGATCTAAAGTGAGTCTCTTGAAACAGCACATAAGGGGATCATGTGTTTTTATCCATTTTGCCAAATGCAGTCTTTCGGAGTGTTGAAGCCACTTACATTTAAAATAATTACTAATGACGAGAAACTTTTGCCATTTTGCTATGTATTATTCTACATGCATTACATACACCTTTTTTTCTTCCTTCTTTCTTCCATTACTGCTGTCTTTGGGTTAATTTTTTTGTAGGGAAACAGTCTGATCCTCTTCCAATTTCCTTTTGTGTATATTCTGTAGCTATTTGTTGTTGCAATGAGGATTACATTTAACATCCCAAACTTAGAACATGCTAATTTATTTTTTCTTTTCTAATTTATTTTGGTATCATTAATCTACAATTACATGTGCAATATTATGGTGATTAAACTACCCCCTTCAGCAGGTCCCCCCCACCAACCCCATTACAGTCACTGTCCATCAGCGTAGTGAGATGCTATAGAATCACTACTTCTCTTCTCTGAGTTGTATAGCCCTCCCCGTGCCCCCCCCACCTTACGTCTGCTAATCGTAATGCCCCTTTTACCCTCTTATCCCTCCCTTCCCACCCATCTTCCCCAGTCCCTTTCCCTTTGGTAACTATTAGTCCGTTCTTGGGTTCTGTGAGTCTGCTGCTGTTTTGTTCCTTCAGTTTCTTTCTTTGTTCTTATACTCCACATATGAGTGAAATCATTTGATACTTCTATTTTTCGGCTTGGCTTATTTCACTGAGCATAATACCCTCTAGCTCCATCCATGTTGTTGCAAAGCGTAGGATTTGTTTTCTTCTTATGGCTGGATAATATTCCATTGTATATATGTACCTCCTCTTAATCCATTCATCTACTGATGGACACTTAGGTTGCTTCCATTTCTTGGCTATTGTAAATAGTGCTGCAATAAACATAGGGGTGCATCTGTCTTTTTCAAACTGCACTGCTGCATTCTTAGGGTAAATTCCTAGGAGTGGGATTCCTGGATCAAATGGTATTTCTATTTTGAGTTTTTTGAGGAACCTCCATACTGCTTTCCACAATGGTTGAACTAATTTGCATTCCCACCAGCAGTGTAGGAGGGTTCCCTTTTCTCCACATCCTCACCAACATTTGTTGTTGTTTGTGTTTTGGATGTTGGCCATCCTCACTGGTGTGAGGTGATATCTCATTGTGGTTTTAATTTGCATTTCTCTGATGATTAGCAATGTGGAGCATTTTTTCATGTGACTGTTGGCCATCTGAATTTCTTCTTTAGAGAAGTGTCTATTCATGTCCTGTGCCCATTTCTTAATTGGGTTATTTGCTTTTTGTTTGTTAAGGTGCGTGAGTTCTTTGTATATTTTGGATGTCAACCCCTTATCAGATACATCATTTATGAATATATTTTCCCATATTGTAGGATGTCTTTTTGTTCTACTAATGGTGTCCTTTGCTGTACAGAAGCTTTTCAACTTGATATAGTCCCATTTGTTCATTTTTGCTTTTGTTTCCCTTGCCCGGGGGGATATGTTCATGAAGAAGTCGCTCATGTTTATGTCCAAGAGATTTTTGCCTATGTTTTTTCTAAGAGTTTTATGGTTTCATGACTTACATTCAGGTCTTTGATCCACCTTGAGTTTACCTTTGTGTATGGGGTTAGACAGTAGTCCAGTTTCATTCTCTTACATGTAGCTGTCCAGTTTCTCCAACACCAGCTGCAGAAGAGGCTGTCATCTCTCCATTGTATATCCAGGGCTCCTTTATCAAATATTAATTGACTGTAAATGTTTGGGTTAATGTTTGGATTTGCTATTCTGTTCCACTGGTCTGTGGGTCTGTTTTTGTGCCAGTACCAAATTGTCTTGATTACTGTGGCTTTGTAGTAGAGCTTGAAGTCAGGGAGCGTAATTCCCCCTGTTTGATTCCTCCTTCTCAGGATTGTTTTGGCTATTCGGGGTCTTTTCTGGTTCCATATGAATTTTAGAATTATTTGTTCCAGTTCATTGAAGAAAGCTGTTGGTATTTTAATAGGGATTGCGTTGAATCTGTAGATTGCTTTCGGTAGTATTGCCCTTTTGACAATATTGATTCTTCCTAACCAAGAGCATGGGATGCATTTCCATTTGTTAGTGTCTTCCTTAATTTCTCCTAGGAGTGTCTTGTAGTTTTCAGAGTACAGGTCTTTCACTTCCTTCGTTAGGTTTATTCCTAGGTATTTTATTCTTTTAGGTGCAATTGTGAATGGAATTGTTTTTCAGATTTCTCTTTCTGTTAGTTCATCATTAGTGTATAGGAAAGCAACAGATTTCTGTGTGTTAATTTTGTATCCTGCAACTTTGCTGAATTCAGATATTAGTTCTAGTAGTTTTGGAGTGGAGTCATTCGGGTTTTTTATGTACAGTATCATGTCATCTGCAAATAGTGACAATTTGACTTCTTTACCAATCTGGATGCCTTGTATGTCTTTGTTTTGTCTGATTGCCGTGGCTAGGACCTCCAGTACTATGTTGAATAACAGTGGAGAAAATGGGCATCCCTGTCTTGTTCCTGATCTTAGATGAAAAGCTTTCAGCTTCTTGCTGTTAAGTATGATGTTAGCTGTGGGTTTGTCATATATAGCCTTTATGATGTTGAGGTACTTGCCGTCTATACCCATTTTGTAGAGAGTTTTAATCATAAATGGATGCTGAATTTGTCAAATGCTTTTTCAGCATCTATGGAGATGATCATGTGGTTTTTGTTTTTCTTTTGTTGATGTGGTGGATGATGTTGATGGATTTTCGAATGTTGTACCATCCTTGCATCCCTGGGATGAATCCCACTTGATCATGGTGTATGATCCTCTTGATGTATTTTTGAATTCGGTTTGCTAATATTTTGTTGAGTGTTTTTGCGTCTACGTTCATCAGGGTTATTGGTCTGTAATTTTCTTTTTTGGTGAGGTCTTTGCCCGGTTTTGGTATTAGAGTGATGCTGGCTTCATAGAAAGAGTTTGGAAGTATTCCCTCCTCTTCTATTTTTTGGAAAACTTTAAGGAGAATGGGTGTTATTTCTTCTCTATATGTCTGGTAGAATTCAGAGGTGAATCCATCAGGTCCGGGGCTTTTGTTGTTGAGTAGTTTTTTGATTACCGATTGAATTTCGTTGCTGGTGATTGGTCTGTTTAGTTTTTCTGTTTCTTCTTTGGTGAGTCTTTGAAGGTTGTATTTTTCTAAGAAGTTGTCCATTTCTTCTATGTTTTGCAGCTTGTTAGCATATAGATGCTCATAATATTCTCTTATAATTCTTTGTATTTCTGTAGGATCCGTCTTTGTTTTTCCTTTCTCATTTGTGATTCTGTTTATGTGTGTAGATCTCTTTCTCTTAATCAGTCTGGCTAGGGGGTTATCTATTTTGTTTATTTTTTCAAAGAACCAGCTTTTGGTTTCATTGATTTTTTCTATTGTTTTATTCTTCTCAATTTTATTTATTTCTTCTCTGATCTTTATTATGTCTCTCCTTTTGGTGACTTTGGGCCTCATTTGTTCTTCTTTTTCCAATTTCAGTAATTGTATCTTTAGACTGTTCGTTTGGGAATGCTCTTCCTTCTTTAAATAGGCCTGGATTGCAATATACTTTCGTCTTAGAACTGCCTTTGCTGTGTCCCACAGAAGTTGTGGCTTTGTGTTGTTGTTGTCATTAGTCTCCATATATTCTTTGATTTCTGTTTTGATTTGGTCGTTAACCAATTGATTAATTAGGAGAATGTAGTTAAGTCTCCATGTATTTGTGAGCCTTTTTGATTTCTCTCTAAAATTTATTTCTAGTTTATAATTATACCTTTGTGATCTGAGAAGTTGGTTGGTAGGATTTCAATATTTTTGAAATTACTGAGGTTTTTTTTGTGGCCTAATATATGGTCTATTCTGGAAAATGTTCAATGTGCACTTGAGAAGAATGTGTATCCTGCTGCTTTTGGGTGCAGAGTTCTGTAGATATCTGTTAGGTCCATCTGTTCTAGTGTGTTGTTCAGTGCCTCTGTGTCTTTACTTATTCTCTGTCTAGTTGATCTGTCCTTTGGAGTGAGTGGTGTTTTGAAGTCTCCTAAAATGAATGCATTGCTATCTATTTCCTCCTTTAATTCTGTTAGTATTTGTTTCACATATGCTGGCGCTCCTGTGTTGGGTGCATATATATTTATAATGGTTATATCTTCTTGTTGGACTGACCCCTTTGTCATTATGTAATGTCCTTCTTTATCTCTTGCTACTTTCTTCGTTTTGAAGTCTATTTTGTCTGATACAAGTCCTGGAACACCTGCTTTTTTCTCTTTGTTGTTTGCATGAAATATCTTTTTCCATCCCTTCACTTTTCGTCTGTGTATATCTTTGTGTTTGAGGTGAGTCTTTGTAAGCAGCATATAGATGGGTCTTGCTTTTTTATCCACTCTGTTACTCTGTGTCTTTTGATTGGTGCATTCAGTCAGTTTACATTTAAGGTGATTATTGATAGATATATAGTTATTGCCATTGCAGGCTTTAGATTCGTGGTTACCAAAGGTTCAAGGGTTGCTTCTTTACTATCTAAGAATCTAAGTTAACTTTCTTTTTAAGTTATTATGAACGCCTTCTGATGTTTCTTTATCTCTCCCTTCCTATTCTTTCTCCTCCATTCTTTATATATTATGTGTTTTATTCTTTGCATTTAGTTAGTATTTGGATGGTCTGCTCTCTTTGCTATGATTTTATTTTCTCTGGTGACATCTTTTAACCTTAGGGATGCTTCCTTCTAGAGCAGTCCGTTTAAGATATCCTATAGTGGTGTTTTATGAGAGGCAAAGTCTCTCAACTTTCCTTTGTCTTGAAATTGTTTAATCCCTCCGTCATATTTAAATGATAATCGTGCTGGATACAATATTCTTGGTTTGAGGCCCTTCTGTTTCATTACGTTAAATATATCATGCCATTCTCTTCTGGCCTGTTAGGTTTCTTTTGAGAAGTGTGATGACAGTCTGATTGGTTTTCCTTTGTAGGTGATGTTTTTTCTCTCTGTAGCTGCCTTTAATACTCTGTCTTTATCTTTGATCTTTGCCATCTTAATTATTATGTGTCTTGGTGTTGTCTTCCTTGGGTCCCTTGTGTTGGGAGATCTGTGGGCTTCCGTGGACTGCAAGACTATTTCCTTCCCCAGTGTGGGAAAGTTTTCAGCAATTATTTCTTCAAGGACACTTTCTATCCCTTTTTCTCTCTCTTCTTCCTCTGGTACTCCTATAATGCAAATAGTGTTCCGTTTGGATTGGTCACACAGTTCTCTTAATATTCTTTCATTCCTAGAGATCCTTTTATCTCTCTTTGCCTCATCTTCTCTGTATTCCTGTTCTCTAGTTTCTATTCCGTTTACAGTCTCTTGCACCTCATCCAGTCTGCTGTTAAGCCTGTCGATGGCTTGTCTCATTTCTGCATTGTCTTTCCTCACCACCCTCACTTCCTCCCTCAGCTCTTGCACATTTCTCTGTGGATCCATCAGCATGGCTATGACTTTTATTCTGAGTTCTTTTTCAGGAAGACTGTGCATGTCCATCCCTTCAGGTTCCCTCTCTGGTGTTGTCTGGGTCTGAAACTTTGTCTGTACCATATTCCTCTGTCTTTTCATGGCTATGGAATTTGTTGCTGGAGTTGCCACGTATGTCAGCTGGGCTCTTTATGACTTTAAAAAGGAAAAAGAAAATTTTTTTTTAAGTGAAAGAGAAGAAGAAACAGCAACCAAAAGAAAAAATAACGCCCACTGGAAGTGGATTCTGTGGGAATGCTCTAGGTGGCGCTGTTGCTCCACTATTCCAGAGCCATGGCCGCGCCACTCTGCAAGGCCCTTTATAGGTCTGGCCGGGGTGGGAACGAATGGGAGGCTGTTGAACTCTGTGGGAGTCCTAAGTGCCGCCACCCTTTCCCAGTCGCCAGCTCGGGGTCTGAGGCTCCCCAGGACTCCCAGCCGCCTGGGCTGAGTGTGCCGGGCAATGCGGTCCTCTGCTGGGCTCCTGTCTCTTTAAGACGGTGAAAAAAGCGCTCAGTTTTCTTTTTTGTTTTCCTTCCCGGAGCTGGCTGCCTGGCGCGTTCCCCGCTGAGACCCTGTGCCCTCTGTCTCTCCAATCTCCACTACACCGTGCACTGTGTTTCGGCGCTCCCAGCGCAGATCAGTGGGGCTGGTTATTTCGCGGGCCTGTACTTCCATTCCCTCCCGGCTCTGAACCCTCTTCTCCCACCGGTGCGCTGGAGTGGGGGAGTGCCCGGTTTCCGCCGGGTCGCGGCTCCGTATCTTCTCCACCTCACCGGGTGCTGAGTCCTCTCAGGTGTAGCCACACGCTGTGCGCTTTCCTGTGTATTCTGGTCTCTCCTTTAGGAATAGTTGTATTTGGTGTGTTTTCGTCGATAAATATAATATTGGGAGGAGATTTCTGCCACTCCACTCACGTCGTCATCTTTCCAGAAGTCTCTAATTTGATTTTTTTTTTTTTTTTTTTTTAAAAACAAGGTTTTATTGAAAACAGGTGAAGAACCAACGGTTCTCAAATTCCAGCTACTCTTTTAAGGAGCGACATTCAAAATAATCAAGTCCTAGTACAATAAGAGAAATCGGGTGAGCCGTTGGAGTTGACTTTCGAGGTTTTAAGTTAAAGTATCGATTTCTTCAGCCTAATTTGGATGACCTCGGTTTTCCTACACTTCCTCTCCCCGCTAACTAACCATCATTTAAATATTTGACATGTCAGTTCACATGAGGACCTAAGACTGTTCTATTCCTTTTTTTTTT
>JAQQAC010015530.1:12191279-12217684 GCA_029783875.1 Phataginus tricuspis | reverse complement strand
ATAATGTTGGGAGGAATTTTTCTGCTAGTCCGTTCACGACGCCATATTCCCGGAAGTCCTTCTAATTTGATTTTATAGTGACTTCAGTTATATACAAAATCTTTCCTCCTGTACAGCTCTATCCTGCCCCTCTTCTGTCAATGATGTCATAGGTCACATCTTTATCCATTATATGCCCAGTAACATAGATCAGGAATTTTTTTAATGCATTTATTTGTTCTTTAAATTATGTAGAAAATTAAAAATGGAGCTGCAAACCAAAGTCATGAAAGTATTAGCTTTTATAATTGCTGATGTGTTTACCTTTTCTGTGACTCCCTATGTGTTGCTGGTTCAGTATCCCACAGGCTCCTTAAGCTGTTTGCTTTAAACTCATTAATGTCAGTTGTTCTGTAGTTTGCTATGCTGATCTTTATTCTGCTTGCTCCATCTGCTTTTGAAACCCCCTAGTGAATTTTCCATTTCAGTCATTGTACTTTTCAGTCCCAGAATTTCTTTTTGGTTCCTTTTTACAGTTATCTCTTTGGTAAGCATTTTGTACAGAGATCATTTTTCTGATTGTGCATGTCTTCCTTTAGTGCTTTGAGGTATCTTTAAGACAGTGGATTTAAAATCTAGTAAGTCAGATATGTGTTTACTCTTGTATTTTTCCATTTATTTATTTTGAATGGACCATACTTTCATATTTCCTTGTATGTCTTGTTTGTTGTTTTTTTTTTTTTTTGCAAACTTGACATTTGAATCTTACGATGTGATAACCCTGGAAATCATATTCTCCCTTTTCTCTAGGATTTGCTGTTTATTTAGTGTTTATACTGTATTTCTGTTCAGGAATCAGCCTGGCATTAAACTATTACAGGTCTTTTCTGAGCCTTTATTTTTCCCTGGACAAAACTAAGGTTTTACATGTGTTTTCTGAGCCTGTATTTTCCCTTCGGCAAGAGCAGTGGCTCTCTTAATTCCCTTCTCTAGACGATTATTTTTGACTGTCCAAAGAAATAGGTGTGACTCCTTTAAATATGCTGGCAGCCACTCAGTCCATTGGGAGTTGAAGCACTGGCAGCTAGCCTCTGTAGCATTCCACAGTCAAAACACAGAAACCTGATAAATGGAGACAAAGTCCTTATTGCCTCTCCCCATCCCCCCACCAGCAAGCCATACTAAAAATGGGGGTTGCCCTCCCACAGTTGCCTGCTAAGGGAAGAGGGGTGGGTAGCCTGAAAATGACTATCATTAACTGCAGTTTACCAGGCAAGGTTTTCCTTAGTAGCTGTTAAGTGTTCAAATAGATCCAGATTTCCGAAGTGGTTGAGACATTTTTGCCAGTACCATGCAATTGTTGTCTAGGTAGAGACAGATTCCTGATGCTTTCTCCTCTGCCATCTTCCCTGACTTCAGTCCTCATTATGTTACCTTTTATTTCTAACTTTATAGGGTCATAATTGGAATTTTGTCTGAAAAATCTAACCTTTCTAAATGTTTTAGATAAAGTGTATATATTTACAAGTGTGTTTCATGGACACAAAAATGAAAACTAAGTGCCTTTTTTTTAAATGAATGTTTAGTTTTAAAGAGCTACTAGTTCAGGCTATTTATTCCAATTGTTATTCAATATTACTCTGTTTCTCTATGATCACTCTTGTGTCTGTCTACAAATATCAATTCTAGAAAAGATAAATCAGTCTCCAAATTTAATTGAATTTTTATCAAATGAGTTTTGCACCTCTGAGATTTTCTTATGTATTTCTCTGCTGTGTTTAATGCATATAAGATTAAAGTTGTTATAACCTCATTTATAAGATTGTACCTTTTTATTAATAGTGCCCCTCTTTTTTCCTGTTCAGTGCTTCTTACCTTAAATTCTCCTTTGTATATTAGTATTGATGCCCTTGCCTTTTCTTTATTTTGTGTATGTTATCCTCTTTTTCATCCCTTTCTTTTAAATTTTTCTTTATTTTTGTTTTAAGTAACATTACCTGAGTTTTGTTTTTTAATCTGATAGTCTGTTTTTTAATGAGTTTGTTAATCTTTTAGCATTTAGTATAATAATCTTGATTTTTATTTTTGTTTTACTTCATTTAATATTTATCTTATATTGTTTTCACCATTTCCAAATTTTTTATTAAATTGTTCATCCCTGCTCTTACCTTCTCTCCCTTCCCAGGTATTCCTCCTTGTTTACTTGAAAGTTCAATCATTTTTCATTGATTCTAAAATACACAGTTTTTGTATTTTAACACTTCTAAAATCAACATGTGTCTTTGAGTTACTGATGTCATGGTTTAATGTTTCTCCTTACTGGTATGTACGATAATGGCAGAGCTTGAAATCACTTGTTAGATTCTATAAAGGATACTATTTTTCCATTATTTGGAGGTCATACTTTCTCTTCCCTAATTATCAGACATATTTCTCAGCTAATATTCAGGCAATATCAGCACATTCCCCTAGGGTGCTTTGTTGCCTCTGTTTCCTTTAGACGCCAATAAGACGAGACTTTCAAATAGTTTCATAACCTCCTCCTGAAACTCTACCTCCGAAGAGACCTTTGAATTACTTTTATTATTTCCTCCTCCTGACATTTCCTAACTCTTTTAAGTTTTGCTAGGAGAGTTACACTGTCAGAGATTTTGTGTTTAGGCTTAAAAACTATCAGAGCAACAGCATTCTTTTTTTTAACTGTGTTGAGGGCAAAGCAAGGGAGCCAGATCTGCTACGTAGGAAACCCTGAGCCAGAAGCAGGGCATTTATGAATAACTTAGCACCAGGATTTCTACCGTCAGTGTGTTGCCTGTGGGGTGGGGAGGTTGCTCTCCCAGGCCCTGCTCCACTGCTGTATTGTTCAGCCTGGGTGGAGTTTGTCTTAAAGGTATTCACTCATAATCCCACAAATTGGCTCCTTTAGCCAAGCACATAAAAGGTTCAAGAACACTTCACCAAAGAGTACAGTGATTCTGGAGACTGTTATCACCTGACTGTATTCTTCATTCAAGATTGTTTTAAGTTGCTTTACTGAGGAGAGAGCTAATTTCCCATATTCTAGTTCTTTTTAATCTTTGCTAGTATCATGTATGAAAAATAGTTATCCAATTTTAAATGGCATTTGTCTTTTTTTTCTTTTGGGATATTCATATTTTGTTTTTGTAAGTTTTCTGGGTTAAAGAGATATTTTGATCCTTATACATTTTATTTATTTACTTACATGACTCAAGCAACAGAAATTTATTTTCTCACCATTCTGGAGAAGTCTGAGATCAAGGTTTCAGCAGGACTGGTTTCTCTGTAGGCTTCTCTGTGGCTTGTGAATGGCCAACTTCTCCCTGTGCCCTCACATGGTCTTTTCTCTGCTGATCCTTACACATTTTAGGCTCAGTGTTTTTATTCATTTCCTAAGGCTGTGGAAACAAATTAGCAAAATTTTTCTAGCTTAAAACAATAGGAATTTATACCCTCTCAGTTCTGGAGGCCAGAAGTCTGAAATGAAGGTTAAGCTCCCTCCAAAGGCTCCTTCTGGCCTGTTCAGCTTCTGGTAGTTCCTGCACTTCCTCAGCTTATGGCAGCATAACTCCAGTCCCTGCCTCCATCCGCATATGGCTATTTCCTCTGCGTCCCTCTGTCCCTCTGAAGTCTGCCCTTTCTCTTATAAGGACACTACTCTTTGGGTTTAAGGTCCGTCCTAAATCCAGGATGATCTCGTCTGAAAGATCCTTAACTTAATTTTATATCTGCAAAGACCCTGTTTCTCAGTGAGGTCACAGTCTGCAGGTACCTGAGCTTAAGACTTAGACGTATCTCTTTTGAGACACAGTCTAACCCACAAGAGTGTTATACTTGCAAGATGTTGCCTACTGAAGAATATAAACTATCTGTCTGTATTTTCTCTTAGTACTTTTACATTTAAACTTTTAGGCCATCTGAAATTTATTTTCATATAAGGTAGAGATGTAACATTATTTTTTGTATAACATTATTGGAAAATCACCCAATTGATAAATGTTGGCAAGTTGCACTAGGATTTAAACTTGTGAACTTATTTCAACTTCAACATCTTTTCTTTTATATAGAACTACCTTCTTTTAGTATTTTATCTTTAAAAAACTGTCTATGTGGCTGTTTTTGTTTTTATATATCTTATAATGGAAAAGACTGCTTTTACAGGCTTTATTGACACTTAAGATAATGGTGGTAGCTGAATGTCTAAAAAGAGTATTGTAGACACTCAAGCACCTTTTCAGTAGCTGTTATTTGAGGAAAGAATAAGAAGTGCCATTTGGGAAAGTATGTTGAGCACGGCTGAGGCACCAGCTGAATTTGCCATGTCTGATGCAAGAATGTTAGACTCCTCAAAGACATTTCTAGTATTTGTTGTTTTACTCCTATTAAAAGATATTTGTGTTTTCAAGGGCTGTTATTCATATTAATTTTTATGAGATTGGTCACACTAATGGGCTTACTATCCTTATAGAGACTTTTAGTGTAATTATAAAAGTTACGCTGACATTTCTAACATCCTGTGACATAATAAACACGTTGGACCCACCTTTATATCTGAATCTTTCAGTGGATATTTGCCACGACCATGTTATGAATTTTAGTTTTGGTAAATTACTTAACATTGTTTCATATAGAGTCTAGAAGAATATGTGAATACTGTATAGTCAGTTCCTTTATGTGATAAACATTATGTTTCAACTGAATAATTTTTTTGCTATAAAATGTTGGAGTGAGTTATGAAAACAAAACTTACTGCTGCTCTGTTACTGATTTTTAAAGGAAAGTGCAAGAGAAGAAGTTTTGGTGAAGACTGTCAAGGCTGCTTATGTGGAATCTCACCCTCTGTGTTTTCATGACACCAATGCCAAGAAAGGTGATTTTGACTTGACGGATTCTTTAAAGCTTGGGGGGCGTGGTTTCCTCACCAAAGTAAGCATTTGGTGTCAGATTCAGAAACAGTTTTGCCTGTGCATAGATGTTTATTTAGACACTGAGACTCCTAAAGTGTCCATTCAAAATCTTGCGGACATAGCATCTTTGAAGCCTCTTAGTGATAATGGAATTAAGTCCATTGATAGTCTTTGGCCACCAATTAGTGAAAGGCAAACATGAGGCTATTATGAGTCCATTGAAAAAATGAGGACTAAAAGTGGGCTTTTTTTACTTTAAATAAAAGTAAAGAAATATATAAAATGTTTATATATTTTGATTATATTTCCAAGTAAAACTTGCCTAATCTTTCATATTACAATATATGTTCTATGGATTTTTATTCACAGATCTAGTTGGAACATACCTAAGTCTTAATATTCTTTTCCTTTCTCCCTCATTCTCCATTGTACACTTTTACTGTGGTTAAGTCTGGCTTGTCCACCATAAGAGAGATGATTTCCTTTTGGGGAAATGGATTTTCTTTTTTCTAACTAGTTTTTAGGCAGATTTCAGTTCTGGTGATAACTAAAATAGGTCAACTAAATAGAATTATTTAAGAATATTAGTTGTTGTATGTGTCATTGGGTTTCTGGAATTTTATTTTTTAGAAATGAATCTACCACAGAGTGTGGTCTATCAAAATGAAGAGGGCAAATGGGTCACTGACCTTGCTTATTACACATCTTTTAATAAAGAACAAGATTTAGATATGTCTCTAATTGATGAAATGAATGAAGACTTCAGATCTGGCTGTAAGTGTATTGGTAACCACTTTATTATACTATTTTCATTGTTTCTGATGGTGTTCTGAGAATGCTCTATGTATTGGTTGGCCACATCAAATCCCTTCTGGAATATGTAATACTGAGCTCTTCACTCACTTCAGAAACAAAGGCTTGAGCTGGTCAGTGCTGAATGAGCTGAGCCTTCCCATTTGGCAAGGACAGTGAGTTAGACTGGCACTCTTATTAATTTTACTTACGTTTAGAACCTGCATTTGTTGCAGAATTGAAACACTTCTAAAATCCTGTCTGAACTAAAGAAATATTCTGACAAATGAGTAATTACGAAAGCCAATCCATTTTGAATTAACAGCTAAGAACTTTAGGGGGAAACGATGGGAGAAAAGTGATGAAAAGGCTAAATGAAATCTCAAAGGATGAGAGCGTTAGGAGGATCCTATGGGTTTGTTGATTGGCAGAATCTGTGGCATTGAAAGGAAAACCGAGGTTAGGTCTGTGGAACATACAGCTTTCTGAGTCTTAGTTGGTTGGGGGTGTTGCTGTGTTGCTGAGGCCTCTGGTGTGTGGTGGGATAAGGAAAGGAGTTCAATGGCCTGTCAAGCCTTGTCTTATTTTAATGGGCTCAGAAGGTGCTAGAAGAAGTTAGTTTGTTCTGAGCTTCTCCTGAATGTCTAATCATGTGGAAGTAGGGATAAATATGGTATTTTTCCAGCCCTTAAGAAACTGTCCATCAGCAAAGAGGGATAAGAGAAGAATATAAAATAACAATCAGCAGCATAAGAAACAACCAGATGCTTTGGAGTTTAAGAAAAAACAAATTGCATGAGTGTGTGGCAGAAGGGTTTTGCATAAGATGTGGCTTTTGGGGTAGAGTTTCAACAGGTAAATATTTGGGGGACATGAGAAATTGAGAAATTCCAATTGATGAAATTTTCTTGGTGAAAGAGAACAAGATGAGAATGCATGGACAGGTTGTGAGAATGGTAAATAGTCTGATGTGGCTGGCATATATGGCAAAATATGGGAAGGAGAGAGGAAGAGATGAAGAAATGAAGCTAGTGAGGTAAATGGGACCAGAGAGTGAATGGAGCTTTGACACCATCCCAGAGAGGTGAGGCTTGCTTGGTAAGCAATAGGAGCCACTGAAGACTTGCTGTCCAATCTGCTTTGTGAGTCTTCTGGCAGCCACAGTCAGTTAATGGGTGATTCCTTAGGATATTGTAGAAATCTAGGTGTCACAGTGAGAATGAAAAGCCAGTGAAAGACAGAAATAAAATGGTTAGGATTTGGTGACTGGATTTCAGGGGATAGTGGAAAGGCAAGAAAAGATTGAGGTTTATGGTCTAAGTTACTTGGGAAAATAGCAGTGTCATTAACTGTGACAGGAAACTGAAAAAATTGTAGAATTTGGATGATTGTGCTTTGAAGTGTGGATATTCAGTAGTTGGATATATGAGTCAGAAATTGGAGGTTAAGGTACAGTTAGAACTTGCTCAATGATACCTTAATTTAGAAAGGGCCGGAGGGTACAGACTTGACAGTGGACATTGACTTTGTCACTCAGAAAGTCAGTGGTCTTGGAATTCTTGTGTGTTGCTGTCAGGAATGTAAATTGATAAAACCATTTTGGAAACTTTTTTGGTAGCATTTCATGAAGGTGAACTTCATGAACTCTGTACTTTCTGACTTGGAAATTCACCTAAGTATATTCCCTGTGTACTGGATGTATATATTCACCAAAAGACACACACTCCAATGTTTATAGTAGCACTATATGATTAGCCCCAAACTAGAAACTCCCAAATTCCCATTAACAATGAACGGATTGTATTTATTCATACACTGGAATGATATGTAGCAATAGGAATGAGTGATGTATAAGCTACTTGGGTGAATTTCACAAATATGTTGAATGAAATAAGGCTGACGAAGAATATATGCTATATAATCCTATTTGTATACATTTCACAAGTACCCTGCTCTGTGGAGAAGGAAGTGAGGATAGTTGTTACACTTGGCTGGGCATGTAATGATGACAAGTAGCTCAAGGGGTCTTCTGAGTGCTGGCAGTGTCTGTTTCTTGATCTGGCTACACAAACAGATTGTGAAAATTCATTGATTTATACACTTATATATACTTTCTGCATGTATATTATGCTTGGTAAAAAGTTTTTAAAAATTAGTGATCAAACTGATGATTCATATTACAGATTGAGCCTTCCCTAATACGTAAATAATTCTAATAAAAGGAAAATACCCAACTACTCAGAATAAAATTGGGCTAAGGATGTAAACAGGCAATTCATAGAAAAGGAAATAAAAATGGTTGTTAAATATACCAGTTCATTCTTACAGAAAGAAATACAGATTAAAACCACCCCATGATACTGTTTTTCAGCTATTTCATTGGCAGTGATCCAAAAGTTTGGTAATAAACTATATTGGCAAGACTGTGAGGGAAGCAGCCATTCCCGTACATGATGGCATAGCCTCTAGGTACAGCAGTATTGCAGCATCTAGCAAAATTACACATGCAGAAACCCTGTAACCAAGCAGTTCTGGGAATTCATTCTTCCCATACACTTGCACAAATGGTATATAAAGTATATGCAAAGTTACTACTTGCACATTGTTTATAATATCAAAAGGTTGGAAGCAGTGTGGGTGTACAAAATAGAGGACTATTTAAATAAGGCATATCCATACAAGGAAATACCTCATGGCCATAACAGACAGTAATGGAGCTCTTTAGGTACTGATATGGAATGATCACCGAAATAAATTATTTAAAATCCAGACATAGACAAGCATATAAAATGTTCCACCATTTGAATAAAAAGGTGGAAGAAGGGAGGACACACATGCATTTGTAAATACATAGAGTGGAAAGATTTTTAAAAACAAAGAAATGGATTACAGAAATCCCTAGGTACTTAAACTCAAAAATCAAATAGACTCAAATAGTGAAGGGTTTCAAAAGTACTTTATACACTGGTTGCTTCTGGAGGTGTTGGAAGTGGTGTCAGGGATGACAGGGAATCTTTTCAATGTTGTAATGCCTTGTATGTCTTTTGTAGCTCCTAAAAACTCTTTATTGAAGTATAATATACAGACATATACCTTTTGCATATATGTAGTATATTACTATTAAAGGACAAATAAAATAGATGATGGAGGAATTTAATGAATCCATCCTTGTGGTTAGGGCATGAACAGTAGCCAGTTTGGAAAGGATGGCTAGCATGATTGGTAAGGGAATGGAGATGATTATGGAAGCTGTTGAAAGTGTGATGGGAGGAGAGAAAGGATGAACTAGGTCAAGGGGAATTGGGGCCCGTGAGGCATGAATGAAATGGGAGCCTTTTTCTAGGGAGGGGAAAGGAAATTTTGATCATGTAAGAGGAGAGATTGAGAAGAGGAAGATTGAACCATGGGCATAATTTTATACTGTCAGACCCAGTAAATTTTAAATAAAAATTTACCTACATAACAAGCTTTATTTAGAAAATTTACTTAAGAGATACTACTCCCTCTTCCCCCTTTCTGATGGTTCCATATGTTTGAGGTACTAATACTTCTGCTCATTGCCTGGAAGTTAAACACTTGGGTTGGGGGTCATAAAGCCTGCTTCAAATTTTAAAAACTAAAGCATTCCAGTGATGTTTGAGAGGACTATTATTTAGACTTGGCAGAGAGTTTGGGCATTAGATTGTTAAAAAAATGAAGTCTGCTTTCTCATAATTCATGGCTGATTTCTGATGAGCATACAAGGTAACAATATCATTGCTGATTTTTCTTTAACTGAAGAATCTCTTAGAGTTCAGACAAAAAGTACTTAGGACTATACTAAGTTGCATTTGGAACTGTTTAATTAATAATTTTTAAACTGGTATTTAACTCATTGAAGTAAATTATATTTTTTCTGGGTTGCTTTTTTACGAACTGATTTCTTACTTCCCTTCTCATGGGTGTTAGATTTGGTTGGTTGATATTTCACACTTAAGGGCAATAGTTTTTAACTTCTTTGAGTCATGGACCCCCACAGAGACTCTTAATAGAACAATTTTTATGTGGAATATACTGTTTTGCATGTGATTTTGGAAGCTTTATGGTCCTCCTGATGCTTATGCATAGAACTCCTAGACTAAGAACGTGTATATATAAGAAACTATGGGCTCACAAGGTAAAGAATTAGCACTGTCCTTATAAGAATCCTGAGCTCTCTCTGGTGCTGTGCTTTTCCTGACTGGAAATACTCTCCTGAATCTATTTTTCCTTTTGTCTCTGAAGATACTAATGTTGGTATGTCAAAGTTTCCAAAGGGCAGTTTGGATATGATTAGTCCCCTCACTAATGAGAGTGGGGACATCTCTCATGTGGGTCACGAGTAGACTGTCTCTTCTAGGCTGCTGTTTACTCTTCCCTTTTGGCTGCTATCCTAAAGTTCCAGGCAAGGGCTGAGAGTAGGCAGCAGACAGGCAATCTATAATAGAGTCTAGTCTGCAGACTTTTCAGATTTAGCCAACATGTTTACAGTTCTTTTTAATTCTGATACCTTGAGCAGGATCAGATGCTTTCTAGTTTGCCACTAATCCACCACTCTGTTGTGTGATACCTGGCCGCCTTTGCTCATCCACCCCTCCCTTCAAGACATTTTAGTTTATGGCTTGACTTGGAGATTGGAGGTGTCTGGGCCCATTCATTTCCTTAAGGTGAACTTAGTTGCTCAGTAGGAATTTTGAGGGTGGCCACTTGTCCTTCTTTTCCCAAAGTGTGGGGTTTGCGGGGTTTGCTGGGAGGTGGGATTTTTCCTTTCTAAAACAGAGACTGTCCCAGGCAAATGGGTGGTTGGGCACCCTAGCAGACATCTTCATGACAAGTGTATAGAGTGACTTGCCAGGCTGATGTTCCCAAGTGAAGTTCCACGTGCATTCATGGGTGAGTACTTTAACTCAGGTGTGCCACATCTTCAAAGCCTACATTGTTATAAAGCTCTTTTAATAAGTTAGGGCAAGTTAGTAACTGATGAAATCACAGTAAGGTATTCGTTACCAAAAGTTTGAGGACCACAGACTTATATACTTAAGTACAGTGTATCAGTTGTGTGATGAAAGCTTTCACATACTTTTTTCAATTTTATTTCTTTGGTATTTCATTTTCCTAGCTAAGTTTTATTTATATATTAGTATTTAATTAGGTACTAGTATAATATAATTATGTAAACTTACTTTCTTTTAAGCTGAAGCATTGGATTTGATTGCACAAGATGAAGAAGAATTTAATAAAGAACATCAGTTTATTCAGGTTTGTATTTTATTGGCATTAACCAAAATTTAAAGTTCTTCCCGTGTTAATTAACTTAAATATAAGCAAAATGTTCACTTCTCTCTGAATAGATATGTAGTTAGAGAGTTGTATGTTGTTTAGAGAGTTTTTCTCATGTTTAGACAATTTCTGTTCTTCCCTTCATACTCTAAATTACTAATTGAAAAATAACTGGCATACTGAAATAATGTTCAATTCACTAAAAGACCTTAATAGACTTCTAAGGTATTTCCATAGTTTTTAACCATATTTTAAAATGGGGTAATTCTCTTTGCTTTTATTGAACATGTACTCCTTTCTAAAGATGTGTACTGCTGTTTGATTAAGCAGTATATTTGTGTGTGTGTGTGATCTGGCTCCACCCTTTATTATTTATTTTTTATTAAGGTATCATTGATATACAATCTTATGAAGGTTTCACATGAGCAAAATTGTGGTTACTACATTCACCCATATTATCGAGTCCCCTGCTACACCGCACCACAGTCACTGTCCATCAGCATAATAAGATGCCACAGAGTCACTACTTGTCTTCTCTGTGCTACACTGTCTTCCCTGTGACCCCACACACACCGTGTGTGCCAATCATAATGCTCCTCGATCCCCTTCTCCCTCCCTCCCCACTCACCCTCACCAACTCCTCCCCTTTGGTAACCACTAGTCCCTTCTTGGAGTCTGTGAGTCTGCTGCTGTTTTATTCCTTCAGTTTTGCTTTGTTGTTATATTCCACAAATTAGTGAAATCATTTGGCACTTGTCTTTCTCTGCCTGGCTTATTTCACTGAGCATAATACCCTCTAGCTCCATCCATGTTGTTGAAAATGGTAAGATTTGTTTTCTTATGGCTGAATAATACTCCATTGTGTATATGCACCACATCTTCTTTATCCATTCATCTACTGATGGACACTTAGGCTGCTTCCATTTCTTGGCTATTGTAAATAGTGCTGCGATAAACATAGGGGTGCATCTGTCTTTTGAATCAGGGATCCTGCCTTCTTACAATAAATTCCTAGGAGTGGAATTCCTGGATCAAATGGTATTTCTATTTTTAGTTTTTTGAGGAACCTCCATATTGTGATTAAGCAATATATTAAAACAATGTATATTATAACTCAAGTATTAAAAGAGTTTCTCTTCTTCTGGACTTCATTACCTTTATTAGCTGCTAAACTTGAATTTGTCCAAATACTTTAAAAATTGTTTAAATCTTTAAATTTTGCGTATCAGAAGAATAGAAAGAAGCTTGCTGGGGAAACAAAATGAAACAATAACTTTCTTCCTAGGAAGAATATATAGATGCCCAGAACACTTCAGTTGCACTAGGTGATACATCCTGGGGAGCTTCAATTAATTACAATTTGTTGAGGAAGTCACTTAGCACATCAGATTTGGACAAAGATGATGCCAGTTATTTGCGCCTATCTTTAGGAGAGTTCTTTGCTCAAAGATCTGAAGCTCTTGGTTGCCTTGGTGGTGGCTACAATGTGAAAAGAGTAAGTATGATATGTGCTTAAAGTAGTTAAATTCACTAGCCCTTCTCTTTGAAATGTTATGATGGCAGAGCTAGAGCATAGTATCTTTAAAACAGAGACAGAATAGGAATGTGATAAAATAGTGGTAAAAGCTTAGGTTTTATATATAGTTGGTCAGACCTGACTCCAGTCCTAGCTCTGCCTTTTAACTAGTTCTGTGACATGGAGCAATTTCTTTAACTCTTTTATACCTTAATTTTCCAACTTCTAAAATGGAATGCTATTTCATAGGGTTTTGTAAGAATTAAATGTGATGGTGCATGTAAAGCATTTAGCACCAAACCTAACTTACAGTAAATATTCAGTATCTGTTAGTTGCTGTTGATACTGCTATCTCACTGGTTGGTGGGAAGAATTCAGAGGTTCATTTTTTTTTAACATCTTGTCTGAAAACTTGTTTTGGAGTATAGGAGTGTTTTGGTTTAATAAGGTGTAATACATTTAAAAATTTTTAAATGCAAGTGATAGTGATAAGGTCTATGAAGAATGAGGGGGAGGAGCTGCTTTAGTTGTAGTGGTCAGGGTGACATCTGAGGAGATGGCACTGGGACCTAAATAATGAGGAGGCCGCCGCCAAAGATCTAGAGGAAGAGTGTTCACTACAAAGGGAGGCCACATGTGTGAAGACCAGGAGGTAGGAACTAGAGTTGCATACTGGAGGACAGAAACCGAGCCCATAGAGCTAATGGGAATGGGGGTGGGAGGTGGTTTAATGGTAGAGGTAGACAAGGGCCAGATCACAAGGGGTTCTGTAGGACTAGGGATCATTGCAGATGGGGTTAGAGGAAGAAATGGTTGAAGGCAGGGGGGCAACTTTGTTGTGGTGCCTGGGCCCATGTCCAGGTGTGACGGACAGGATGCCACTATACATAAGGAGCTTGGGTGGGAAAGGTTGGGGAACCACAAAGGCAGCAGAGGCTTAGTACTTAGGAAAAAAGGTGGCAAAGGCCAGGATCGATGCTGATAGTACAGAAACAGAAAAATCTGAAGATTCAAGATTTCTTTTAGAGATAAAGTTGAAAGACTTGTTGATAAATTCCATATCGGGAGTTAGGGTTATGGAGAGATTGTTTATTAAAACCAATTTCACTAAGAGTGTAATTTGAAATAATAGTTATGATGTTAGAACTAACAGCTGATTTATAGAATTGACACTGAACTGTGGGTCCTGTTTTTAGTGAATTAAAAATGAAAATAAATGTGTTGGAGAGGTAGGCATTTCTGCCTGGATCAATGGGGTTTGCATTAAGAGAGGAGTAGAAGAGTAACTGAAATCCTTACTAACAGATGAACAAAGAACTGGGTCACTGAAATGCAGAACTATCATTTGGGATTTCTGTTTTGGTATTAGTTATGAAGTGTTACTTGCATTCAAGTTGCTGGATTGAGGGAAGAAATTCCCAGGTGAAGATCAATTGAACATTGAGTACATTTAAGGAATTCACTTTTCAGGTCTTTCATGTGAAAATTCTATAGGAAAGACAAGTGGGAATCCCTGCACATTAGCAGGGATAAACCTTTCTGAACCTTCATCCAAGTCAGTAGGAATATACCTAATCTTAATACAGATTTTTGGGGACATATTTATTGTGTAAAATTAAGTAGCCTTATGCTGTAAGTTCTAAGAAAGCAGGAAATTTATCTTTTTTCTTGTCAGTGATGATTATTAACAGTGCCTGACACATAGTAGGTGCCCAGTAATAATTACTGAAGTAAGAAAGTCATTTCTGGATTGTTTTAATATGGATTTATTAGTAAAGGCAATTTATTTGACAGCATTAGTGCTGATGATAAAAAATAGATAGTAATGAGGAGGTAAGAGATTCTATATGAAGTTCATCTCTAGTAATTTAAATTTAAATGAAAAAATCAGAATTATTTTGTTGAAGTCATTTAGCTAGGTTACCAGTATTAAAATATTTCTAGAATTTCTCAAAGCAGTCGAAAATTAAGGAGATAATTCACCTGTTTGTTTTGTAGCCATCATTTGGTTATTTTATTAGATCACCAGAGAAGAGAGAACCTGTTGCTTTAATAAGAAAATCTGATGTATCAAGAAGTTATAAAGAAATGGGTCCTCTTAACCATGATCTATTTCCAGGTAATGGGTTAAATAAAGGAGTTTTTAATAATATTTTTTAACCTGTAATGTAGCTGTGTGATCATGTTCTTTATAAGTGAAAATGTATATACCACTTTTAATTGTTTTAGTATTAGTTACAGATTTGATTCCTGTATAACCCCACATTGCTCTGAAGTAGAAACAAGTCAGCTAAAATCCACCTAACTCCTTTTGTAAAATACAAAGTAAGTGATAAATAATTTGTTCAAATGGACTAGCTAACTTTGGCCTATTAAACTACTTGGTTAATAAGTTGTAGCTGTTATATTTATTACTTAGATAGACTTAAAGAGATGTTTTGAGATTTGGGCTACAATTGCCTAAATATGATAAATATCTATAATAAATATTTAAAATCAGTCTTTCTTCATTAACAGGAAATTATCAAATAGCTGCTTTTTGGTAGTACCATGCATGGTGCTACATATCATATAAAATTGTTCAGGATATACTCCAGTTCTTAAAGAGCCTGTATTCCAATAGAGGAGTTGGTATAAAGAGGCTATATATATGTATAAGTAGTTGATTTCCAAGTATTGTAAAGAAGGACTCATTTTTTAATTCAGCTTATATATTTGTGAAATGTTTAAAGCTGAAAATTATTAAATGAGTTTGTATTTTCAAAGAAGAGATTAAAATCCACAATCTTCTTCAAAGTTTAGACTTTGCAGAATTGAGCCAAATTAACAATGCTATGATCCTTTGTCCTAGTGAATGTACATTTGAACAGTTTTTGTGAGGATGACTGATCCTTAGGGTACAAAGGCTTCTTCCTTGGCAGGTAATCATGTTGAGTGGTCCTTATCCCACAACTTGTTTCTGTGAAATAATGTATAGATAAAAGTTAAATAACTGTGTATTTCCTATAGGAGATTTAAAGGCACAACTAAGCGAAGGATCAATTACACTTCAGGCTGACGAACTGAAGAGCCTTTCACAAGCAGATGAAAATGATGTGACATTAACTGCCAATAAAGGCAAAACAGAGGTATCTCAAAATCTTTCACGAAGGAAAGCAAAACCTATGTTGTTGCATTCTTCTGTAAGATCAAAATAAAGTCACATGTGAAAAATATATGAGGTATAATGGTTGTATTTTTTAATTCAATTTTACTACAAATGTCCTTTAAATTTTTTAAAACATTTTTATCAACATATAATAAAACATACATAATAAAAAGTTTATATAACAAACTTAGAGTCAGTGAGTTATCAAAATGTATACACCTGTCAAAAAAGAGCACTGCCAACAGCCCAGGAACCACCTTTTTTTTTTGTCCTCCTCCTACCCTACCACCACCACTGCTTCTTCCTGTCTCGCCTCTAATGCTGTATTACTATCACCTGTTTTTGAACTTTGTACACAAAAATCATGTAGGATGTATTCTTTTCTTTGATTTTTTCACTTACATTTGCTAGATGCAACTGTCATTAAATATGTTTATTATTATATATTCTATTATATGAATATTCTGCCGTTGATAAATCCATTCTATTGTTGATGGACATTTGGGGTCTATCTTATGTCAGTATGACACTGGTAAAGTAGTGTAGCTTTATAGTAAGTCTTGATATCTAGTAGCCTAAATCCTCCCCTCTTATATTTCTTTAAAAGTATCTTGGCTATTCTTGGCCTTTTGCATTTCCATATATATTTTAAAATCAGATCATCACCTTCCATAAGCTAATAACCAATCAGCAGCTCTGTTGAGCTTTTAATTGGGATCACATTTAATCTATAGAACAGTAAAATCAATATCTTTATAGTATTAAATCTTTTAATCCATGAAAATTACATATCCCTCTGTTTAGGTTTTAATTTCTATTTTATGATTTTTTTGGTGTATAAATTTTGTGCAGATTTTCCTTCATTATGGAAATAGTATTTTAGTATTTCTTCATTTTCCCTTTTTTGTGGCTAAACAGACATACATGTTTTTTATGTACTCATCATATATCAGTCAACCATGCTAGATTTACTATTAATTCTAATAAATTACCTGTAGATTCTTTGGATTTTTCAGAGTATGCAGTTGTATCATCTGAGAATAACAACAATTGTATTCCTTTCTAATTTTAATACCTTCATTTCTTTGTCTGGCCCTACTTGACTGCACCTTGCAGCAGTGTTGAGTAGAAGAGATGATGTCAGGTTTTCCTGATGCATTTTCAGCATTTTATCTAAATTCAATGTATGCTGTAGATTTTTATTTTTCATCAGATTTTTTAATTTCCATTTTTGTATTTGTTTGCTAGTTTTGTTTTTAACTTTTAAAGGTTGAATCTTGTCAGATGCTTTTTTGCATCTATCAAGGAAAATATGAACTAGTTCTCTTCTTTCGATATTGGTCCATTGCATGAAATGGTTTCTGAGTATTAAGCCGTTCTTCTACTCTTGGAATAAACCTCACTTGGGTCATGATACATTACGTTTTTATAGATACTGGATTCAGTTGTATCTGTCTTTGTAAGATGAATGCCCTTTCTTACAATGCCCTTGTTTGGTTTTGGTATCAAGGTTTTGGGTCTCATTTTTTCTATTTTCTAGAAGAGTTTTTGTAAGATTGGTACTACAGTTGACCCTTGAACAACATGGGGGTTAGGGATGCTGACACCCTGTCCAGTCAAAAATCTTCATATAACTTTTGTTTCCCCCAAAACCTAACTGTTAATAGCCTACTCTTTGACTAACTACTACTGTTGACTACTGTTGACCAGAAAGCCTTACTAATAATATAAACAGTTGATTAATACATATTTCATGTTGCATATATTATATACTGTATTCTTACAATGAAGTGAGAGGAAATAAAATGTTTTTTCAAATTGTTGCAAATCTCCAAAAAACTTTCCAGTGTATTTTTTAAAAAGAATCTGTGTACAAGTGGATCCCAGTTCAAAACCATGTTGTTCGAAGATCAACTGTATTTTTCTTTTGATTTTGGTAGCAGATATTGATGAAATCATCTGACTCTGGATATTTCTTTAATTCTTTTTTAATTGCAGATTCAATTTCTTTAACACTTATAGGACTATGATGATGCTTAAATTTTTTTGTGTCAGTTTTGGTAAATTGCAGTTTTCCAAGAATTGTGATCTTTCATCTAAACTTGAAATACATCACCATACACCATAATGTTGGCTATAATATTATCTTGTGATTATTTAATGTGTTAGGTTCTTAAAAGATGTCTTCTTTATTATTTCTAATATTGACTGTTCTGCCTTTCTTGGTCAGTCTTACCAAGTATTTCTCAATTTTATTAATTTCTATATCTTATTTATTCTCTGTTTTCTATTTCATACTCTTTGGTCTTTATTTCCTTCCTTCTATTCTATGGATTTAAATTGTTTTTTAACTTCTTGTGACGAATGCTTAGTTTAATTTTTCTGCCTTTCTGCTCTTCTTTTTTTTTTCTTTAGGGATGTAGTCAATAATGTTATAATACTTCTGTATGATGAGACATAGTAACTGTATTGATTACTGTGGTAAGCATTTTGTAATATTATAACTGCTACATCACTATGTTGTACACCTGAAACTGTATGTCAACTATGCTTCCATTAAAAAAAATTTTTCTTAAATTTAAGTTTCCATGGGTCAGCAGTCTGACACATTTTAGCTGAGTCCTCAGCTCAGGATCTCATAGGCTGAAATCAAGGTATTGACCAGTTATATTCCCATATGGAGGCTTGATGAGGATAGGATTCATTTCTGAGCCCCTCAGGTTTTTAACAGTTTTACCTTTTTTGCATTGTAGGACTAAATTTGTATTCTCTTGCTAGCTGTCAGTTGAGGATTGCTTTCAACTCAGGGAGTCCCCTCTCACAGCCTTGCCATATGTTTCCCTCCATAGTTTTTCTCACATTTCCATCTTTCTCCCTTTCTGCTCCTCTTATATAAGCATCTGATGGTATGAATTTCACAGAAAGCAGGAATTTTGTAGCATCTCATACTTTCTTTTTTCTTATCCTGTGTGTTTTGATATGTTATATTTTCATTACCATTCCATTCAATGTATTTTCTAATTTCTCTGGCCCATAGGTGTTTGGAAGTATATTGCTTAGCTTCCAAACATTTAGGGATTTTTCCAAATTTTAAAATACTAATTCTAGGCCCATTGTACAGTAATTAGATAACTTTTGGTTTTAGTCCTTTGAAATTTGTTGAGATATGATATATGGCTCAGCATTCATTCAATTTTTGAAAATGTTTTCTCTGCACGTGGAAGGAATGTTTGTGGTGTGACTGTTGGTTGCCCTCTTGTGTAAATTTCATTTCAGTGAAATTTTTAAATCATGAATGTCAAACTGTGTTCTTAAACTTATTGATTGTGCTTGTTCTTTCAGTTACTTAGTTATTGAAATCTCACACTATGATTGTGGATTTGCCTGCTATTCATTATGAATCTATCAATATTTGCTTTAAAATTTTTGATGCTTTATTTTTAGGTACATACAAATTAGAATTATTCTCTGGTGAATTGATTCTTTTATCATCGTGTGACTCCCTTTGTAGTTAGCTTTATGCATTAAGTCTAGTCTGATAGTAACATAATTAACGCCACCTTTATTTAGTGTTTGCCTATTATATCTTTTCCTATTATTTTACTTTGAACCTTGCTATATCCTTTTATTTTAGATGTTTCTCTTAAAAGAACACAGAGTTGGATTTTATTTTTCAACCATTCTCAAAATCTTTTTCTACTTAAGTATAATGGAATTACCAATGTTTGGGGGTTTGAATCTGCTTTATTGACTTTCTGTTTGTTTCACCTGGACTTTGTTCTTTTTCTTTCATGTATTCTTTTGGGTCATTTAAGTATTTTATATTCTAGTTTTCTCCTTCCATTAATCTGGTTTTTACATATTTTTTTCCTGTTATTTTAGTGATTACTCAAGATATCATGTGTCTCCTTCACTTACTAATGTTTAATAAAAATTCAGCTTTTTGGGTTTTTTGCTATTCTACCTCTTAGCATTACAAGGTTCTTAAAACATTCAATATATCCCACTTTAGTCTTATAAGCTACTATTTTTTTATACCTTAATTCTCTATTTAAACCCCATAAGACATTGTGATGATGATGATCATGGTGATCACTATTATTAATACAGTCAGTATGCATCTCTGACCTTCCATCTGAGATTAATTTCCTTTTGCTTGAAAAATACTCCTGCTTCTTTTAAAAAGGGTTTGCTCGTTATAAATTCTCTTTTTTGTGCCTCTAAAAATATCTTTTTCACCTTCATTCTTGAAGTATATTTTTGTGTGATACTGACTTCCATATTACAAACAACTTTTAGCAATTTCTATATATTATTTCACATTATATTTTAAAAGTTGCTGTCCATCTACTATTAACTTCATTAAAAGTAATGAATCTTATTCTCTCTAGCTACTTTTAATTTTTTTTCTTTGTTCAGTTTTTATCCATCTTATCATGTGCTTAGGTATCTTTGTTCTTTCTGCCTGGGGATTGTGGGGTCTCTTAAACCTTGGATTGTTGACTTTCACAAGTTGTAGAAAATTTTCAGCAACTATCTCTTTAAATATAATTTTTGCTCCAGTTCCTCTTCCCTTTCCTCCTGAGAGTTCAGTCAAAGTATGATAGACTTTCTCAGAGTATCCCTTTTTTCTGAAATGTTCTTTCTGTTCTGTATTTTGTTACCTTCTCTTTTATGGTTCATTCTGGAGATACCTCTTTTTTTTGGACTTGTCTTTCAACTCTGATTCTTTTTTTCAGTTGTATCCAATTTTTTGTTAAACCCATCCATTAGGTTCTTAATTTGTAGCTGTATTTTTCAGTTATGGAATTTACCTTTAGTTTTTTTCTTTATAATTTCTAGTCCTCTCTTGAGCCCTAAATGTCTTCTATTTCCTTAAGTATGTTTTAGGTTTTGTGCTAGATTTTATGTTTTAGATGTAGTTTTTAGATTTTGATAACTTCATTGTCTGTACACACTCATGACTGTTTCTCTGGGATTTGGACACAGTCGTGGGCGGGACATCATGTGTCATTAATTGATTAAGGAGTGGACTTTTACAGGAAAAGTTGAAATAATTTGAGGCCATGGAGATACCATCTTCCAGACAGGATTTATGTTTGCTTCTGACAGGGAAGAAGGAACACTGGCGACTCTGATCACTTTAGTCCATTAACTGGGGTAGGGCTGGTTGCAGCTGGGCTTCAGTCCTTAGGGGGGCAACCTAATTTGTAGCGGGTTTGTAGCCCTTTGAAGTCTCATCCTAAGGCATAGATGTTTACCGTGGCTACCCAAAACCCCTCATCACTGGTGGACTGTGAACTTAATGTTCATGCCCTTACTGCCATAAGAACAGCTTAGCTTAGCTGCTTCTTGAAGTCTTAGCAGCAGCCTCTTCTTGAAGCAGCAGATTCCCCTGGGAAAAAGCATCCCCAGTATTGGGCCCACCTCTCTGGGATCCTTTCTTTTCTCAGGTTTTAGCCCCATAGTTATTTTGCTACTTTTTTTTTTATCTCCCCAGTGCTTTCTAAATCAGGTTTTTAGATATGCTGTCCAGTTCTCATTGCTCTCAGCAGGAGTCAGTTTGCATCACTTAGTCTGCCATTACAGGAGGCAGAAGTCTTAACTTGCATACCCCTCCCTGCCCCCCGTGGCATAATCTCAACGTATAAAGAATGGCAAATTATTCCTGCCCCCTGTATCCCAATATTCCTGAGTCTTGGGCAAAATGCTCAAGTCCAGAAGGACAAGCCTCTTTTTTTTTTTTTGAAGTTGATATATACAGTATTGATTTCTTGTGTACAACTTAACTTGCATTTTTAAATATTAAATAGGTTTGTTTCCTTGCTGTTGTTTACATTTCAGTCTTTTACCCATGGTTCATATATATGTCTGGCTTATAAATCTAACAATTGAATGAATTTGCCAAGAATTATACTTGTAATTACAGTGGCTCAATGACTTCTCAATGTCAGTATCTTAATTTTGTGGTTTTAAATTATTCTTTGATTCACTTTTAGCGCTTCTTTCACTCTCAGAGTTTTTTTTTTTAGTAACTTATCATCTCATTTTTTAAGTAAATCAGTACTGTACAATTAAAGTTGGTAACAGCTGTCTTTTCATTAGGATATTTAACTGGTATACCATTAATTTCTTGCTGCTATTAAATCTTATGTAGCATTTATAAAAATTAAACAAATATGTACATGTCCTTAGAACTGAGGGAAATTTATCTGATGTAACTTTTCTCATTTCTAGGATACTTTCTTCATGAATAGCAAATCCCAAAGATATAAAGACAAGCTCCCTAATGGTGGTGATTCTGTACTTAGGATAAGCACCATTGCTTCAGCCATTGCAAATGCATCACTGAATACTGATCCATCTCAACTTGCTGCTATGATCAAGTCACTTTCAAATAAAACCAGAGTGGAGACTTTGCAGGAAGATAATAAACAAAAGGACTGTTCCATTGTGTCTCATTTCTTACCTAATGATTTTGAAAAAAGTAATGGATCCAGTACATTTGATATGGAGAAATACCTTAAAAAGACGGAAGTCAGTAGATATGAGAGTGGACTGGAAAACTTTTCAAGAGCTGGTGTGTCTGATATTTGGGATTCATCTTTGCCAAAAGAACAGACTACACAAGTCATCAATACAGTGGACTTAGGTGCTACTAATGTAAGTGTAAGGGAACCAGAAGAAACTACAGCAGCTATTTTTTATGGTAAAAACAGAGAGAACAAGAACCAGGAATCATTTAGAGCAAAAAAGTCTTCAAACTCAGTTCTTACAAATAAAACAGAGAGTGAAAGTGCAGTAGTTGATGTGAACACACATTCCATTGACAACAAATTAACAGATACTGGTAACAGTGAAAAAGCTACTGCAGTATCCACTCCAACATCAAAGAGCTACTCATTAGTGAGGGACTTCAGAATAGCCTCCCTTTGGCTGTCAGAAGAGAGTGAAGAAATAGAAAATAATAGAGAAAATCAGAGGCAGGGTGAGTGTGTCAGTGAGACAAGCAACAGTGAAAAGCAGGTGACTTTTGAAAAACATTCCATAACCTCACCTAAAAATGTTGGTAAGTGTCAGAGTAATTGATCACATTCACAAAACTGCATAGAGTGTTTTCTTTCTGTTCTCATTGTAAAATTCACCTTTTCTAATAGATTTGAAAAATCCCACTCCTGAGTGTGGCTCAGAGGACGACCAGGATAGCTTCAGACCTTCTACTTCTCCACTGAGTCACTCATCTCCTAGTGAAATTTCTGGAACAAGTTTTTCGGGGTAGGTGCTTACCTTTTTTTTTTTTAATAATAAAAATATATACTTAATACAGGAAAACTGGGAAAAAGTATAAAGAAGGAAATCATTGGTACGATCATCTCTCAGAGGTAACCAGTGTAAATATTTTGTGAATTTCAAGCCATTTTTCTGTACAAATCTTTATACTCTGCTTTTTTCACTTAAGATAATTCCCTGTATTTAAAAGAAAATTAGTAATAGTGCAGACTGAGTAATCTGTCATGGTTTCTTTGATGCTTTTGGTGGATAGTAGTAGATACTGTAGTTTACTGTTTTTTGCCATTTTAATGATTTTTTTAAATGAACAGCACTGCTTATAAAATTTCTTTCTGTATTTTGCCTGATTTCCTTAGGATAGATACCTAGAAGTGAAATTACCAAGTTAGAAATAAACGTTTTAAAGGTGTCTGTATTAGCTATTATTTCCTAAAAGGCTCTTAAAAGACTTGCACTCTTACCATCAATGTATGATGGGAGTGTCCATCTCACTGTTCTTCTCAGCATTTTAAATAACTTAGAAATGTGGACATTTTTTTATCATAAGTATTAATGTGCAATTAATACTAATGAGATTGTTAAATACCTTTTCAAGGGTTAGAATAAGAATCCTAATATTTCACAAGTTTTAACCCAAGCTATAAACTAACTTAACTTTCAACTTATAAAAACGTCTTAAAATATAAAAAATTTTTCAAAAATGCCATGTTAGCATTGTTCAAAAATTATATACATGAGTGTGTGTGTGTGTGTGTGTGTATGTGTAAAACAGTGTAAATTGATTGCTTTATCACATGTGTATATGAATATTCATATAGATATGCAGGCACATGTGTTTATTTCCCTCCCTTACTCTTTTCTCTCCTCTGCCTAGTTTCCCAATACCTTCACCAGGGAATTGCTGCTGTTAGTTTCTTAGGTATTCTCGTAGAATTTCTTGATGCATGTATAAGCAAATACAAATATATGGTCTTACTGTCATCTCCGTATAGGGTCCTTTACACACTTCTTATGTTTGCTATACAAGGTTATTTATTTCAGCCTCCTCTATTATATTCAAATTCCTGGAAATGAGATTGCGGGTCAAAAAGTTTATGCATTCATGTTCATATTCAGTTAGTACACCCTCTATAGCAATTATGTGAATTTAATTTTCATACCACCAGTTTAGGAGGGAGCCTGTTTTCCCACAGCCTCAACAACAGAATATTTACAGAATTTCTTGAGTGTTGATAATCTGATAGGTGAAGAAACTGGTATATCAATACAATTTTAATTCCTATTTTTATGAGTGAAGATGAACATCTTCCTCCATATTTGTATTTCCCTTTCCATCAAATATCCATGTTTGTTGCCTGTTGTTCTCATGGATTGTTAGTCTATGTCTCCATTTCTAGGAACTCTTGATATGTTAGAATGAATGGCCCTTTGTGATGAGTTACAGTTGCTAGTCTTGAGAAGTTTTTTTTTTTGCTTGTATTTTTTGCCACACAGAAAGTATATTTATGAATTTTTTCTTTTGTTATATTATAAAGCCTTTTATAAAAAAGTCTTTTGTGTTTCTCTATTGAAAGATTTTAATAAACAGAAAAATTTACTTAAACAGTAAAATTAACAAAAATGTTCAGTGTTGTGGAAAATATTGAAATTATATTTCAGAATTACCTATTGAATGTTTCCCAAAGTGCCACTGAAGCTTTTGCTTATTTATCTTAAATGATATGGGGAAGCTAGAGCTAATATCAGTGGAGAGCTTTATTCTTTCCTGTTTCAAAGATTCTTTCTACCTACCTAATTCTGAAACACTTTCATATACACAACTCTTACTTAACAGTTAGGTTCACTTTCTAAAGGACATTAGAGATCATCCAGCCCAGTCAAATGTGAAGGTTATTTGGCTATGACTTGTCGTCTTTGATGTCATCTAGACATTTTTCTCCTTCATCTCCCCACTAAAACTGGTCTATAAAGTTACCTAAGTGTTTATCTTTGTACTGTTAAATATGCTTCTACTTCTGACACTTGTTTTGTCAACTTTTAAATGATGTTCTTTGATTCCCATGGCTGCCATAACAAAATTACCACAAATTGAGCAGCTTAACACAACAGAAATTTACTGTCTCACAATCTGTAGGTTGGAAGTACAGGGCCATGTTCTCTCTAAAGCCTTTAATGGGGGATCCTTCCTTGCCCCTCCCAGCTTCTGGTACCCTTAGGTGTTCATTGGCTTGTAGATGCATCACTCTAATTTCTGTCTCTAATTCACATGCTGGTTTTTTTAGCCTTTGTCTGTGTCCAAATTTCCCTCTTCCTCAATGGACATCATTCACAGTGGATTAAGAGACCAGCCTACTCCACTATGACCTCATGTTAACTGATTATATCTACAATGACCCCATTTCCAAATAAGGCACATTCTGAGGTATTTGGGGATTAAGGCTTCAACATAGGAATTTGAGGAGACACAACTCAGTCCGTAGTACTATGTATTTACCAATGAGACAGTTAGTGAACTGATTTTCATGTTCTTTCCTTTTTTCCTCTCTCCTTTTTTTTTTTTTTGTTTTTAGTTATGTAATTTCTGTGTTAGCATTGCATTTACATTTGGATTTATCACTGTAACCTACACTTGTGTAGTTTTTGTTCTACAGTTAAATGTATATGGTTCTTGCCATCAGGTGCTTCCTCTCCATCTACTGAATTATGTCCTGTAGTAGTTTGCTTAGAGGGGAACTGAGGGAGCAATGTTCCCTAGGCTCTGTTGTGTTCCAAAGTTACTGTGGCTTTTGTACTTGAAGGACAGGATGGCTGTGTTTAAAATCTTTGGCTTACACTTTCTTCCCTCAAGTTTTTTCTGGGGATTGCTTTGCTGTCTCTGTGGAATGTAGGAGGGAAATCAGAGATGACCCTAATTCTTTTTGCCCCAGAATCGACTTGCTCTTTTTGTAAGCTTAGGACAACAATGCTTTTCTTTCAAGCCTAGTAATTTCATTAGTCTATATCTCTGTATTGACTTGTCATGGTTACTTTGCCCTGTCACAGCATACCCTTGCAATATGTAGATTTAAGCAGTCTTTTATTTAGGGAAAGTTTTTTTTAATTAATTTTTTTTTTCTCCTGTTTCCTTTAGTGTCTCTGGACAGAGGTGATTTTTTTTCCCTTTTAAAATCAACCTTAATAAGGTATATTTTGCACACAATAAAGTGCATCCATTGTTAGCTGTACAGTTCGATGAGTTTTGACAACTGTAACTCTTATTTTTTTTTTTTTTTACAATTTATTTTATTTTAGTATCATTAACCTACAATTACATGAGCAATATTGTGATGATTAAACTACCCCCTTCATCAGGTCCCCCCCACCAACCCTATTACAGTCACTGTTCATCAGTGTAGTGAGATGAGAATCACTACTTGTCTTCTCTGAGCTGTACAGTCCCCCCCGTGCCCCCCCCACC
>JAQQAC010015530.1:12169849-12191179 GCA_029783875.1 Phataginus tricuspis | reverse complement strand
TTCTGTGAGTCTGCTGCTGTTTTGTTCCTTCAGTTTTTTTTTTTTTTCTTTGTTCTTATACTCCACATATGAGTGAGATCATTTGGTACTTGTCTTTTTCGGCCTGGCTTATTTCACTGAGCATAATACCCTCCAGCTCCATCCATGTTGTTGCAAATGGTAGGATTTGTTTTTTTCTTATTGCTGCGTAATATTCCATTGTGTATATGTACCACATCTTCTTAATCCATTCATCTACTGATGGGCACTTAGGTTGCTTCCATTTCTTGGCTATTGTAAATAGTGCTGCAATAAACATAGGGGTGCATCTGTCTTTCTCAAACTGGGCTGCTGCATTCTTGGGGTAAATTCCTTTTTTTAATTATTTTTTAAAATACTATTCTTGCTCTGTCTCCCCACTGCCCCCACAAACTCTGGTGATATATATGTGGGAACTATTTTGCTTGACTTCTGCATTTATTTTCTCAATTCTTTCTTTATGAATTTTTATTTTAGAATAATTATAGATCCACAAGAAGTTACAAAGATAGTATGGAGAGATCTATGTACCCCACCCAGCTTCTCCCAGTGGTTACATCTGATATTCTATAGCAAGGACACAACCAGGAACTTGTTGTGGGTATGATGTGTGGGTAAAATTTAGTGTCATTTTATCACAGGTGTGAATTAATGTAGCCATCTCCACAATCAAAGGTATAGAATTTTTCCACTACCACAATGATCTGCATCTTTCATAATTCCTGTTCCATTTTATTTGCATTCCACATTTCTGATCTCTAATTTCCTTGCAGTGTTTTCTGTGGTGTCTCTTTCCCCATGTGTACTGTCCAATTTCACATTGTTTTCTTTTGTTCTGATACTTTTTAATTGTGTGTGAAGGTATTTAATAAAAGCTGTAAGTACTCTATAAATACTTCCATTATCACGATTTTTCCCCTCACTCTGCCCATTAGTGCTTAATCAGAGACAAAATGCTGTGCTGGATGGTCTTGCTCTTGGACCCACCTGTTTTTCCAGTAGGTGTAAGAAACATACCTTAGAGGGATGCTAAACTTTCTCATGAACTTGGCATCTGGTCAGATGTTTGAAAGAGTGCAGATGTTTACCTTCCTGAAGCGATGGTGGAATTGATAAGCTTACTCTACATGAGTGAGCTGTCAAAGCACTGCACCCTCACCTATCAGCCTGGGGCAAAACAATAGGACTTAATGAGAAAAGGCTAATGTATAAGAGGATAAGTGTACTTGGATTTAAAATAGCTGGGAAGACAATGTGAGAGGGACATTAGGTTGCTGAGTTGCTTGGCATCCACGTTTTGCTGCCACAGTCACCAAAGCAAATACCAACTTAAATTTCTTGATCAGTATCTGGCATGTAGATTAATCTCTAAGTCATTCCAGGGGCATGGTTAGGCTACTGTCAAGCTTACTATCAGGTTTTGGCCCACTCCTCACCCAGTTTTAGGATGTCACAGCATGCATTGTTGTATTATATTTTTATTGATGTATAATTACCATACAATAAAGCACACAAATCTTAGGGGTTTCACTCAGTGAGTGTTTGACACTTAAGTACACTTGGTTAAACACCACCCTGATATAAATAGAGCATTAACAAAATACTAGTTAGTGCATTATTTTTTCCTTTTATTTCCATTTTTATTATACTTCACTCCATTAATGATCCTTTGCTCTTTTCCTGTCAGTTCTTCTCCCCCACCCAACTCCCACCCCCACCCTAGAACACTTTCTGATTTATATGACCATGATTGAGCATCTTATATGAATGGAATCATATAGCGCATTTTGTGTGTATCTAGTTTCTATCGCTTAATGTGTTTCTGAGATTCATCCTGTTGCACGTATTAGTAGCTCACTGTGTCTATTGCTGCATAGTACTTCACTGCATGAATGTGCCACTTACTGCTTATCTGCTCTCCTGCACAGTATGCATCTTTGTCTAAGCCTACTTTCCAGGTCCATTTTGATGTTCCCACTATTGCATTCTCTCCTTTTTCCTTCATCAATTCAAATGATTGTGTCAGTCTCTTAGTTGATTCTCCTGAATTACGATAACCTCTGTACACACAGTTCTTTCTTAAACTAAGGCAAGTTTTATTTTCTCTTTATTACCTGTGTTTCACTTCCTCCCCCATCCTTTGGAGTACACCAATTTGCCCATTAGTTAATGCTCCCTTCTCTGGTTATCCATGACTGTTTTCATTTTTTTTAATTTTCATTTCTTTATACATTCACTGTGTATTGCAGGATAGCTATTCAAATGTTTATCCTCTGTCACTGATTTTTACTCTTTAATTAATGCCAACATAGACTATAATTTTGTTCTCATTTACTTTTACTGAAATCTTCCTTATACTTACTTACTGTAATAAAACAGGTTTGATTTTATTCTATTTTTATGGCTTCTGCCAGCTTGTATTCCATTAAGTCTTTATATTAGTGGTCAAAATCTTTATCTGTTGAGTGGCCACATTTTTTGGCGAGTGCACTTTATCTGATAAGTTTGCTGCTCATTAGCATTCATGCTAACTGGTCTTCTAGCTTCTAGTTAGTTTCCAGCAGGTCCTTAGAACTGATTTAGAGTTTCTAATTCCAGGTCTGCCTTTGAGTTTCTATATGGCCAGCACCTTTAGCAGATTTTGGATTCCGTTAAAGTCTGACATCTCAACATCCTTTTATTTCCATGTTTTATTATAGTTCACTTCTTAATATTTGATGTATTACAACCTAAATGCATTTGTTCCTGTCAATCAAAGGAGCTACACTAAAACAACACATCACCCCAGTAACCCAGAATTCTTTTATGTTTTATCATGGTATCTGTGTGTTTGTGTGTGTGTGTGTATGTGCCTATGTGTTTGTCTACAGGAGCCCATGTAGGTGCATGTCATGTAGTTGCTAAAATAGACCTGAAGCAGTTTGGTTAATATTTTGTTTCCTTTGGTTAGAAGTTCAATAACTAGTATTTTGGCAATACTGTCTTGATATTTTGAGCTTTTTAGAAATCCAAAATTCAAAATAGGGTTTTCTGCATGTCCATTGCTCATCTTAGTATTCAGAACTTTGTGCAAAAAAAGTGATGAGGTAAAATTCAGTCAAATTAAGAGCTGAATCAAAACTAAATGGCAGTGTTCAGTAGGTACAGCAACTGTGGGGCTGGCCCTAGGATGGGTATGGGATAACAGAATGTGGGACGTGCATTAAATACATGCAGGAACTTATTTGTTGCTTTTTAATCTTTTTTTTTTTAAGTTAATGATGAATGTCTTCCTGAATCAAAGGACAGTATTCAACAGCATGATTTAAATTGGCTGCATCGTGCTTTGTATGTTAGTGCCATCATTTCCATGGCCTGGTTCCTCCATATGACATTTAAGATTCCTGACTTTGTTATCAGTAGTGATATATGATGACATCTCCTTTTAGCCAAGTCTTTCTAATTAGCACCAATTTTTTTTTTTTTAGAATTAATTCCTAGATGTAGAATGTCTGAGTCATGGGGCTTTTTATATGCATTGCTTAATTGCTCAGCCAAAAAGATGTACCACTTTCTATTCCTTTCAGCAATATGTGAGTGTGCCCATTTCTTTGTATTTATTATTTGATTCTTATCTTCATCTTTGCTCTTTGAGGGCCGGAATTTTTTAATGCTCTGCCCATCAGATATTAGTAAAATTTTATTGGATGAATAGCTGGAATTATGTGGCTGTCTACAGATTTAATGAAAATGCCACAACATTTTGCTTTTATGGTAGCATGTCAGGCACTTCATTCAATAGGAATATAGTTTATAATTTTAATAACTAAGGGTAGAAAAATTGAATGCATGGTTGAGTTATTGTAAATGCTAGCCTGAGCGGAAATGTAGATTTGACAAGATTGTAGGCAAGCAGGAATGGTCTTTTGCTGGTGTAGATAATGTTCACTGAAGGAATGGACAACCCCAACCACCAGGTGTTTCTCTCTCAGGTGTGCTGCCGAGTGTTCTGCAGTTCATCATCAGAAGCCCCCCTGTAGGAGTGAGTTGTTGTGTTCACAGGCTGGGGTGAGCAGGCTGACTTACGTGTCTGAACAAGAGAGCACCTATCCCACCACAGCCTTGGATCATGGCCTTGAGGACCAAAAGGTAAGCAGCACTTTATTTCTTTAGTAAGCCTTCTGGCTCCAAAGTGTTACTGATGTAAAACTCAGACTATAGTTTAGGACTATAAAAATTCTGTTGCTATTTTGCCTTTAAATAAATGTGGATGTGTGCATTTGGGTGTGCATTTTGATCAAACAACTGCTCACACTAGGTAGACACTAGGAGTACAAATATTTCAGTATCTGCCCTCAAAAAGTTCTCAGTCTGGTGGAGGACACATGCAAGACAAGCTGTGTAATGAAATGCACTGTGATAGGTCTATGATCTGGGAATTCAGAAGGAAATGACTAAAAACCTGACGGGGGTTGGGGAGAGTGGTTCAGCAGAGGTTTATTTTTGGGAAGGACAGGTAATACATTGAAGCCATATTTTTTTGGACTTCTTGGAATTAGGCAGAGAGGAAGCAGGAAGGTGGGAGAAGGCGGGAGTTATATAAAATACACAATGCATTTGAGGGACTCCAAAGAAGTTTGGAGTGGCTTCAAGGAACCTTTTATATGGGTAAAGGATGGGCCAAACCATGAAGAGTCTTTTTGTAAAATTTGGGAGTTTGAAGCCTCTTGATAAGCAGAACACTGACCTGATAGGTGTTTTCAAAGCTCATTTGCAGTAGCAGTGTGGAGGAGGCATTGAAGGGGGCAGGATTAAAACCAGAACAGTTTGACACAAGGCTACTATAGTCATTCAAGTGAGAGACCAAGGCTGTGGCAGTTGAGGGTGGGAGAGAAGCAGACAGACCTGATTTATGTGGGAGAAGCTAGGATTTTATCATCTTTGTGTGTTTTGTGAATGTGAAAATATTTAGTTTGTCAGTGAGCTGAATATGACCTGTGAGTATGCAATATAGACCTCCATCAAGCTGTTACTAAATACATTCACCAAAGTTAGTATATATAAGATGTCTTGTTAGGCAAATTGTGTGCTTGTTTCACAGAATGCTGTCTTTTGGATGATGCCTCTCAGCTACTTTATGAGACAGATTATAATTTCCCCAAGCCTGTTTCTTCATCTATAAAGAGGGACAGTAATGTAAGGATAGGGCTTGGCACCAAGAAGTCACCAATGAGTACATATTGGCTGTTACTTATTTTTATTGATTGATTGATTGACTGATTGATGGTGATGACTAGCAGATTATCTGATCTTTGTTTATTGATCTCTTTTTTTCTAAAGCATTGGTCTAGGAGAAATTTCCAAACCAAGTACCAAGAATAATCAGTGAAGGCTAAGCTTATCTTATTCATGTGTATATTCCAGCTGGTCCACCTTGCAGAGTTATAGCTGTAAGAACTAAGGAGATGCATGATAAAATGAGCATATGGACATTGACTAGGGCTAATACTCCATACTTAAGGACATAGAAGAACATCATTTAGACATTGGAAAATAGAGCTCATAAAAAGCATCTTCAAGCATAACAGCGATATAGACAAATAGCAGGGGTGTGAGAGCCCTGGAGCTGCCTTCATATTGATCTAATGTCATGTCACTGTCATTTGAAAGCTTGCTCGACCTCCCCCCTCACCCCATTCCTTTGTTACTAACTTACTTAGATTTCTGTTACACAGCTTACAGAGAACATCCCTTAAAACTGCATAGTTACTTGTCTGTTGTCCTTTATCTCTGTAAATATCTTTTTTAGATATAATTAGTGTACCCCTCCTCTTTAGTCTCTTCATAATTATTTCTATAAAACAATGCAGATTTTCGGACTTTTAATCCTGCATTTCACAGCTGCAAAACTACTTCGTGTAAGCCAGCTGTCTTTTAGACACATTGAAATGTCTGAAAAATGTCATGTAGATCTTTTTATTATGTTGTTTGAGTTCATATGAGCGCATGTTTGAATTTGTATTATTTAGGTTATATGTGGGTTATTTAACATTTTTTGTTACACTCAGAGTGACATCGCCAGTGAGTTGAGTACCACAATTATCCAAGGCAGTCCAGTCCCATCTGAAGAACAGGCTGTGGAAAAGTTAAGAGAACAAGGTCTCTTTGAAAGCAGAGGAAAAAGAACATTATCGTATATTATCCAGAAAAACTCAGATACGGAAAATGTGACTGAAACCACTTCTCCGAGTAGCAGACCTGAAGGTCTAAAACCAAACTTCAGCTTGAGGAAAGAGCTTTGCTGCCAAAGTGGAGATCTGTCGGACAGCAGCACAAGAAGTATGAAGTCAGGCCCCAGTGAACTGAGCCAGATGAGCCTGGCTGTACCAGGCGGGTCAGATCACAGCCACCCAGCTGTGTCAACGCTGCCATTCCACTCTGTGTTGCACCCTGCAACTGTGAACCATGGTGACAGGGTAACTTCTGGAGATGCCCTGAAAGGCCACTGCAGATGGAATGACCAGGTTCCTTCTGAGCCGGCCTCCAGAGCCCCACACTCTGCCGGTCTCAGCACTGAGATTCATGGCTCCACAGCCCCTGCATTCTCGGCTCTACATGCTTTCCCTGCAGCACCCCTCACCCAGCAGGATTTGGGAGCACCACCTTCTGCCAGGGACCTGGTGCTGCCACATGCTGGCAGTGCTCCAGCCTGTGGACTCTCAGGAAGTTGTCCTTACCCCACTGTGCCAGTGGCAGGCGAACACATGGGGATTTGTCTAGGTCAAAATAACGGTTCTGGATTGATGGGTTCTTCTCTCCTTTGTAACCTGTACTCTAATGCCTTAAATCAGAATTTTCTAAGCGCAGCAAAACTTTTTCCTGGGCAGCCTGTTGGTGCAAACTGTGGAATTAAACCATGGGATTCAGGAATGATGTCAGGATCTGGTAAGATGCCTTTTCTCTGTTACTGCTTATTGTTGCTTACTATTAAAAATTGAATTTTCTCAAATGGGACTACAAAATGACTTTGTTTTAAGGAGATACAGATTGGCCTGAATTTCTTGTAAGTTTTTTTCTTCTGAATTGAAAACACAGACCATAACCTATTTCTGTGCAGGTATCTCAGGTGGCCATAGAAAGACATGAACAGTTACACAAGCAAAACTCCCTATGCCTTTGTCTTCCTTTCTCTCTCTTGCTCTGCACTCAGATTTCTGTTTTTCTTTCAGCTAGGAAACATCCAGTTCAGAGATGGCTCCCTGAAGGAGTACATCTCCTTATAGCTTTTAAGGCTTTGGGGGGTAACAGTTGTGATACTAGAGACAGTATCTTCCACTCTGTCTGCAGGGCTGAACTGACCTTGGTTTCTCTTACTGACAGGAACCCTGTTAAGCAGAGCTGGGTGTTGTGCTCTTCCTGACACAGTACACACAGTCACCACTGTGCTGTCTTCTCTACCAGTTTTTTCTTCTCAAGGAAATTCCAAATTTAGTTCCTGCGTAAGGATGGCAAAAGATAGGTCATATTAAAAATCTGAGTAGATGTGCGTACTTTGAAAAGTAGAGTCTCTGTAGTTTCTTATTAGGTTAGGCAGTGGCTTATATTTGGGAGAAAAAAAAGGAAAAGATTACTGATAGGTAATAACATCAAAGAGTTGATAAGCTGTGAATTGTGAGTTTGATCAATTTTTTGTTTTTCTTCCTGGGCTGGATACATCAGAAAGACAGTTGTTGGCCAGCCTGTGCTGAGGCTTCCACAATGTCAGGGACTCCTAAAGATCCAGGGCACTTTATACCTTAGCTCTTGGGTTATACACACGTAGTCATATAAAGATTGCCGTTGAACCAGTTGTACTTTTAATCAGGTGTTTGATGTAACTTGACCTTGGCTATGCTTTATTTTTACCCAGGAAAAGTAAGAGTACCTGAGGAATTGCAGTTTCCTCATGCCTGCTGTGTTGGCATTGCTTCACAAACTCTTCTTAGTGTACTTAATCCAACTGACCGCTGGCTGCAGGTCAGCATCAGGGTTCTCAGTATTAGTGTTAATGAGGAAAAGGTAAGCCTTCTGTGTCTGTCTTCTTTGACTTAGCAATTGCATTATGATTAATGCTGGATTTCTTCATCGTGTAGCTGTTCTTTTATACTGAGGAGTCTGTCCCCACATGCTTTCACATTTTGCACAGGATCATCAGAATTGGGATATTTTTCTTGGTCCCCCTTTTGTTGTATTTCCAGTGTAATAAGTGGAATCTGAATGTATTTCTAATTTTCCATCAGTTATTATTATTATTTATATTTCACTTACTTATTTGTAAAATAATGTAAATGGGCTTTTAGTGCTATTTAAAATACTGATTGAAAGCTCTGAGTTTCTGGTATCTACTTGTTGGTTTTGTTAAATGCAGTTGAATATATCTTACTGTCATTTATCAAAGAAGCAAGTTATTCTGGCTACCTATGCCTTCATTTAGTAAGTGGAGTCTTTTTGACTAATATCTCTGATCATGTTCCTACATGATCTTTTGAAATAACCTGGAAATACAATGTTAACATTACCTTTTATAGTAAGGTGTACCCTTCTGTCATGTCACCAAGTAGAGCTACTAAAATACTATATTTTTAATCTCCTCTCACAATTGCAATGACCGTTTGGATGTCATTGAGTAGGGAGGGTGGAAATACGGTCAGCCACTGCTGCTTTGGAACATCCTGCTTGTATGACTGCTCGCAGATGGACATCAGTGGATGGACTTACTCTTCCCTCTCACCTCCCAGTAGAAACTTATACACTTGGTAAAATAAGATTGGGTCTACTCTTTCTCCTCCCTTTTCCCAGCATTCCCCTCTGATTCCGAGGCTAGTTGGGAAGCAGGTGACTGGAGGAAAGTATTGAGGTGAGATTGAAGACCTTATTCTAGGAGCAGACAGGAGGTAGTGTGATCTCTGAAATGAGAGTAGAAAAGAAGATCCCACTTGCAATGAAGACAGAGGGTTTGGAGTGAGTCATAACCATAAACTGGAGGACCTGGTGAAGACCCTAGAGATCAGTGTAACCCCTGCTTGTACAGCTTCAGAAGCCAGGTCCCAGGACTGTGTCCGATGCTGTGAAGGGTTGCCTTTTCCAGTGTTGTCTTTTAAGGAAAGTGAGGGTATAAGTAACCTTTTGCTCTAAAATAGACCAGGGGACATAAATTCATCTTAACCATAATAAGGCTTCATAATTTTGACTAATTGTACTTTACAGATATGAGTTATAAAACTTGGATATTTTTGAAGAGGTAATAAATTTCTAGATTTGGTGGTTTGAGTGACTGGGAAAAGGGACCTTAAAGCTAGTTGATTCTACTTCTCAATTTCCAGTATGAAGCCATTTCTTAACAAACCATGTGGCTCTTTTTTTTTAAGGTGGACCTTTCAGCGTATCCTTGTTTAGTTTTCAAGAATAAAGTCATCATAAGACCTCATGCCACAGAAGAGATAAAAGTTCTTTTCATGCCATCCGATCCTGGGATTTTCAGATGTATATTCAGTGTTGTTTCTTGGCCGTTTTCAGCAGATGCTGAGACAATAGTACAAGCAGAAGCCTTGGCAAGCAGAGTCATTCTCACTGCAATTGCTGAGACCCCAGTGATTGAGGTAATTATTTGTTAGCAAGCCTTTGTCATACCTGGCATTTTAATGAAGCTTGTTTAACCTTAGAAATAGTGTTTGGGAAAAATGAGTTTGTAGGTGAATGTGCCCACAGTTACTCTCAAGCTAACCATTGGTTATTATCTTCCTATTCCAAAACTTAAAATTATTTCTGTTGAGATTATTTCTCAGATATACTTGCTAAGATGTTTATAAAGGAAAATACAACATTAAACCCCATTTTCCAACTGATTTCTATTATATAATTTTATACATACTTAGAAAATGTTCATATTATTCTCCATTTTCCATACCTGGAGGTTATTTACTAGCTGAAAATGTTTCTCTTCTACAGTCACCTATTTTCTGGAAGTGAAAAAACTTAGGTCTGGCCTAGCTGGAATAATGAAGCAGTTAACTGGATTATATGTCTCTTTAGGACAATGACTCTCAACCCTGGCTGCACATTGGAATAACACTAGGGGTTTTAAATACCCCCAAGTGCCTGAGTCCCACCCACACCAGCTAAATCAGAATTGGGGGAGAGACATGGCTAGGTATCAGTTATTTTTAAATCTCACCAGATGATTATAAATTGCAGCCTTAATTCAATAAGCACAGCTGTACAAAAGTATCTTAATTATGATTAACATCAGAATTAACACACTGAGCAAGATTAGTGAATGTGGGAGGGACGTTGGTGAGGGCTCAAAATAAAAGAAATGCAGAGCAGCTCTTCATGGTAAATAAAAATTCGTTGATTCCTAATATGTGAACTGAACCTAACTTGTTTGTTTAACCACACTTAACAGGTGTTACTAAACTCGTTCTACAGTTAATTTGTTGTTTCACTCAGAAAAACTGTTGCTGTTTCTCAGTGTAGAGGTGGGGTGTGGGGGACAGGGTAGCCTCCCGAGAAAGCTGGTGAGAGTCATTCAGGGTTTCTTCTCACAGTTCACATGCCTTTCCTTACCTTGTCCCAGAAGGAATGCTTAGTAACTTGGCAGTTTCTATATTTTCTAGGGCATGCAGGGGGGTGTAGAATATAAAGAAGTTCTTATATTATAAACTCCTAATGGTCTTTTTCTTTTTGCTTAAGGTCCATTTTATGTATTTCCAGTCAGCTCTGTGACGCTTGCCCTTCTCTAGCGCAGGGATTTCCAGTTTTGGCACTGTTGCCATTTTGGGGTTGATGATTCTTTGTTGGGTGTGGTTGCCTTGTGCGGCAGAGGGTGCTTAGCAACACCCCTGGTCTGCCTACTGGGTGTCACTAGTGTGTCTTTCCCCACTGCTGTGACAACCAAAAAATGTCTCCAGATATCATCAAATTACCCCCACTTGAGAACCAGTGTCATTACTTTTCTGCGTTTCAATACATACTGTACTAGGCTTTTGAACTTGTCCTTAAGCGGCTTGTATTTTTGTCATGAAAAATCACCACTAAGCAATATTTGAAATTTTCATATTTTGAGTGGCTCACATAAGGGATATTCAGTACTGCAAGGCAGTGGTCTCTGTCCTGTCTGCTCATTGGAATCACCTGATGAACTTCAAAAACTACTGATATCTGTGTCCCACCCCCAGAAACTGTGATTTGATTAGTTTGAGAAGTGTTCTGGGCTTTGAGTCCAACAGCAGACAAGTTTGGCAACCCTGATGTGAGGAATAGTTCAATGTTAGCCAGGCCAGTGAAGCCCCTCATGGAGGCATGGAAATTAGTGGAGTGTCTGGGCTCCGCAGGACCAGCAGGATTTGACAGGAACAGTAGTCCCCATGAGAGAGAGTTCAGGAAGTTCGCTGATGCCATACTTGTTAAAGACTGTTAATTACTTTCTTAACTTGATGAAGGATCTCCCAGGTACCTACAGCAAGCACAGTTTTATAGTATGTGTACTATTATTTTGGCTAGATACATCTAAATCCATGTCTAATTTATGGTCCCGGAAGAAATGAATGAGAGTGTCTGCTATTGCTAACATTTCTTATTGTTAGCTTTTAATTGTTTGTTTATGTCTGGGATAAGAAATAACTTGTTTTTAATTTGCATACTTGAATTATTTGTTAGCCATTCTGGTTCTGTCTTCTCTGAACTGACTATTCATACATCTTGAACATCTTTGCCAATTTTTTTCAGATGTTCCTTACAGTTTGGAGAATAAATCTTTGCTAACAATTATGCATTGTGATTATTTTCTCCTATTCCTTGGCTCTTCTTTTCAACTCTTGTAGTTTTGAGAAATTTAACCAGATTCAGTGATTATATATATTAGCCTTTTAAATATCACTAAGAAACAATATGGTAAGTGGTTAGGTTGGTGAAATCTTGAATAAATGTGTGTAGGATAAGTAAAAACAGTTTCCCTATGTTATACAAATCAGTGTTCAGCTTGAAATTGCAACTTCCAGTGACAGTGCCACATATAGATTTAAAAAGTGCTGTAGAATCAGTTTGGATGCATGTGAAGACTAAGCTTTCTCGGTGCTTGAAGACAGCTCAGAATATGTCACTAGTGATGCAGAAGCCACCAGTGGTGACCATCCTTCTCAGAGCTTGAATACACCTGTTTTCTGACTAGAATACTCCTCCCACAGACATGCTCTGTCACTTTCCAGGTCTGCCCAGTCGATAACCGAACACTGTGCGCAGAACGACATCCATCTGTCGCTGAACTCCCACTTCCCTTTAGCCTGCTTGACTTTTCTATTTAGCACTTTTCAGAATTTGACATACATAGTTTACTACTTCGAGGGCAGGAGGTTGTCTTTTGTTCACTTCCAGAACAGTGCTTGGCGTGTAGGAGAGGCGCAGTTAATAGTTGTTGAACTATTGACTCAACGGAAAGTTGAAACAGCATTATTTCTAAATGTATATGGTTCTTAAAATATATTATGTATATATGTGGCAAGCCAATAAATATCAGTTATTTCATCCACATTGCTAAAGCTATACGTGTTAAATTTGGCCAAAAAAGACTATTAAGATCTTCTGTTTGTGAAATTGGTTATGTACCTTAAAGTATATTTATAGTTTCTGAATATTTGGGGAGTGTTTCACCTTGCCTCTGCCTCCCTCTACCCAAATTTTTGGTGAGGATATGGGCTGGAGGTTGGAGGAGGAGAGGGAGACAGAGATTCCATGATCTGATATGTGTTCAGTTTACCTTAATTTTTCTTATACTTCTTTTATGTGTCTTTTAGTTCTGGTTTCTTAGTCTGTATCCAGTCTTCTGTATCATTGTGAATATTTTCTATTTGCTTAGTTTTTTTGGCCCCTGAGAGAGGTGTATGTTGATTTGTCGGTTTCTCCTATAATTTTACTGATTTGAATCTTAAATATTGTGCAGCTCTACTGTTACATGTATTTTGCTTTAGGATTATTTTATCTTCTCAATGAAATAATTCCTTTTTAAATAATTATTCTCCTTGTCACTGTTGTCTTAGTCTGTTTTGTCAGATGTGAATATTGTATGTGTTCTTTTATTTATTCATTTATTTTTTATTTTATTTTTCATTTTTTTTATTCTTAAGATATCATTGATATACAGTCTTATACTCAGGTTTCACATGAGAGCATTGTGGTTACTACATTCCCTCTATAATCAAGTCCCCACCACATACCCCATTACAGTCATTGTCAATCAGCATAGTAAGATGCTGTAGAGTCACTACTTGTCTTCCCTGTGCTATACTGCCTTCCCCATGCCCCACCTATATTATCTGTGCTAATTATAATGCTCCTTAATACCCTTATCCCTCCCCAGTCCCTTTCCTTTGGTAACTGTTAGTCCATTCTTGGGTACTGTGAGTCTACTGCTGTTTTCTTCCTTCAGTTTTTGCTTTGTTGTTATACTCCAAAAATGAGTGAAATCATTTGGTACTTGTCTTTCTCTGTCTGGCTTATTTCACTGAGCATAATACCCTCTAGCTCCATCAATGTTGTTGCAAATGGTAGGATATGCTTTCTTCTTATGGCTGAATAATACTCCATTGTGTATATGTACCGCATCTTCTTTATCCATTCATCTACTGATGGACACTTAGGTTGCTTCCATTTCTTGGCTATTGTAAATAGTGCTGCAATAGCGGTGCATATGTCTTTTTGAATCTGGGATCCTCTTTTCTTAGGTTAAATTCCTAGGAGTGGAATTCCTGAGTCAAATGGTATTTCTCCTTTTGCTTTTCGAGGAACCTCCATAATGCTTTCCACAATGGATGAACTAATTTACATTCCCACCAGCAATGTAGGAGGGTTCCCCTCTTTCCATATCCGCACCAGCATTTGTTGTTGTCTGTCTTTTGACTGTTGGCCATTCTAACTAGTGTGAGGGGATATCTCATTGTGGTTTTAATTTGCATTTCTCTGATGATTAGCGATCTTTTCATGTGCCTGTTGGACATTGGAATTTCTTCTTTGGAAAGTGTCTGTTCAGGTCCTCCAACCATTTCTTAATTGGGCCATTTGCTTTTTGGTTGTTGAGGTGTGTGAGCTCTTTATATAATTTGGATGTCAACCTCTTGTCAGATATGTCATTTATGAATATATTCTCCCATACTGTAGGAAGTCTTTGTTCTCCTGATGGTATCCTTTGCTGTACAGAAGTTTTTTAGTTTGATATAGTCCCATTCGTTCATTTTTGCTTTTGTTTCCCTTGCCTGGGGAAGATATGTTCATGAAGAAGTTGCTCATGTTTATATCCAAGAGATTTTTGCCTATATTTTTTTCTAAGAGTTTTATGCTTTCATGACTTATATTCAGGTCTTTGATCCATTTTGAGTTTACTTTGTTGTATGGGGTTAGACAGTAATCCAGTTTCATTCTCTTACATGTAGCTGTCCAGTTTTGCCAACACCAGCTGTTGAAGAGACTGTCATTTCCCCATTGTATATCCATGACAATTTTATGGCATATTAATTAGCTATATATGCTTAGGTTTATATATGGGCTCTTTATTCTGTTCCACTGGTCTGTGGGTATTTTCTTGTGCCAGTACCAAACTGTCTTGATTACTGTAGCTTTGTACTAAAGCGTGAAGTCAGGGAGCATAATCCCCCCTGCTTTATTCTTCCTTCTCAGAATTCCTTTGGCTATTCGAGGTGTTTTGTAGTTCCATATGAATTTTAGAACTATCTGCTCTAGTTCATTGAAGAATGCTGTTGGTATACTGATAGGGATTGCATTGAATCTGTAGATTGCTTTAGGCAGGATGGCCATTCTGACAATATTAATTCTTCTAGCCAAGAGCATGGGATTAATTACCATTTATTAGTGTCCTCTTTAATTTCCCTTAAGAGTGTCTTGTAGTTTTCAGGGTATAAGTCTTGCACATCCTTGGTTAGGTTTATTCCTAGGTATTTTATTCTTTTTGATGCAATTGTGAATGGAATTGTTTTCCTGATTTCTTGTTCTGCTAGTTAATTGTTAGAGTATCGGAATGCAACAGATTTCTGTGTATTCATTTTGTACAGTGCAACTTTGCTGAATTCAGATATTAGTTCTAATAGTTTTGGAGTGGAGTTTTTAGCATTTTCTTATGTACAATATCATGTCACCTGCAAACGAGGGCAGTTTGAGTTCTTCCTTCCCGATCTGGGCGCCTTTTATTTCTTTGTGTTGTCTGATTGCCGTGGCTAGGACCTCCAGTACTATGTTGAATAACAGTGTGGAGAGTGGGCATCCTTGTCTTGTTCCCAATCTTAAAGGAAAAGCTTTCAGCTTCTGGATGTTAAGTATAATGTTAGCTGTGGGTTTGTCATATATAGCCTTTATGATGTTGAGTTACTTGCTCTCTATACCCATTTTGTTGAGAGTTTTTATCATGAATGGGTGTTGAATTTTGTCGAATGCTTTTTCAGCATCTATGGAGATCATGTGGTTTTTGTCCTTTTTATTGATGTAGTGGATGATGTTGATGGAATTTTAAATGTTGTACCACTGTTACATCCCTAGGATGAAACCCACCTGATCATGGTGTATGATCTTTTTGATGTATTTTTGAATTTGGTTTGCTAATATTTTGTTGAGTATTTTTGCATCTATGTTCATCAGGGATATTGGTCTATAATTTTTTTTTTGTGGTGTCTTCGTCTGGTTTTGGTATTAGAGTGATGTTGGCCTCATAGAATGAGTTTGTAAGTATTCCCTCCTCTTCTACTTTTTGGAAAACTTTAATGAGAATGTGTATTAAGTCTTTACTAAATGTTTGATAAAATTCAGCAGTGAAACCATCTGGTGCAGGAGTTTTGTTCTTAGGTAGTTTTTTGATTACCAGTTCAATTTCTTAACTGGTAATTTGTCTATTTAGATTTTCTGTTTCTTCCTTGCTCAGCCTTGGAAGGATGTATTTTCCTAGAAAGTTGTCCATTTCTTCTAGGTTATCCAGTTTGTTAGCATATAATTTTTCATAGTGTTCTCTCATAATTCCTTGTATTTCTGTGGTGTCCATTGTGATTTTTCCTTTCTCATTTCTGATTCTGCTTATGTGTGTAGGCTCTATTTTTTCTTGACAAGTCTGGATTGGGTTTTATGTTTTGTTTATTTTCTTAAAGAACCGGCTCCTGCTTTCATTGATTCTTTCTATTGTTTTAGTCTTCTCAATTTTATTTATTTATGCTCTATCTTTATTATGTCCCTCTTTTACTGACTTTGGGCCTCATTTGTTCTTTCTTTCCTAGTTTCGTTAATTGTGAGTTTAGACTGTTCATTTGGGATTGTTCTTCTTTCCTGAGGTAGGCCTGTATTGCAATATATTTCCCTCTTAGCATGGCCTTCGCTGCATCCCACAGATTTTGTGCTGTTGAATTATTGTTGTCATTTGTCTTTGTCTCCATATATGCATGATCTCTGTTTTTATTTGGTCATTGATCCATTGATTATTTAGGAGCATGTTATTAAGCCTCCATATGTTTATGGGCTTTTTCATTTTCTTTTTATAATTTATTTCTAGTTTCATACCTTTTTGATCTGAAAAGCTTGTTGGTAAAATTTCAATCTTTTTGAATTTACTGAGGTTCTTTTTGTGGCATGATATATGATCTATTCTTGAAAACTTTCCATGTGCACTTGAGAAGAATGTGTATCCTGTTGCTTTTGGATGGAGTGTTCTGTAGATGTCCTTTAGGTCCCTCTGTTCTAATATGTTGTTCACTGCCTCTGTCTCTTTACTTATTTTCTGTCTGGTTCTTCTGTCCTTTGGAGTGAGTGGTGTGTTGAAGTCTTCTAAAATGAATGCATTGCACTCTATTTCCCCCTTTAATTCTATTAGTGTTTGTTTCACATATGTTGGTGATCCTGTGTTGGGTGCATAGATATTTATAATAGTTATATCCTCTTGTTGGACTGACCCTTTTATCATTGTGTAATGTCCTTCTTTGTCTCTTGTGACTTTCTTTGTTTTGAATTCTATTTTGTCTGATACAAGTACTGCAACTTCTGCTTTTTTCTCACTATTAGTTGCATGAAATATCTTTTTCCATCCCTTTACTTTCAGTCTGTGTATGTCGTTCAGTTTGAAGTGAGTCTCTTGTAGGCAGCGTATAGATGGGTCTTGTTTTTTTATCCATTCAGTAACTCTATGTCTTTTGATTGGTGCATTTAGGGTGATTATCAATAGGTATGTACTTATTGCCATTGCAGGCTTAAATTTGTAGTTAGCAAAGGTTCAAGGGTAATTCCCTTAGTATCTAACGGTCTACTTCAACTTATTTTGTATAGTATTACAAACTCAACCTAATGGTTCTTTTTTTTTTCCTTGTTTTTCTTCCTCCTCCATTCTTTGTATGTTATGAATCATATTCTGTACTATTTGTCTTCCCTTGAATAATATCTGTTTAGCCTTAGGAATACTTCCATCTATAAGAGTCCCTCCAAAAGGCCTTGTAGAGATGGTTTGTGGGAGGTAAATTCTCTTAGCTTTTGTTATCTGAAAATTGTTTATTCCCTCCTTCAAATTTAAATGATAACCTTGCCAGGTAGAGTATTCTTGGTTCAAGGCCCTTCTGCTTCATTGCATTAAATATATCATGCCACTCTCTACTGGCCTGTAAGGTTTCTGTTGAGAAGTCTGATGATAGCCTGATGTGCTTTCCTTTGTATGTGATCTTTTCTCTCTCTCTAGCTGCTTGTAAAAGTCTGTCTTTATCCTTGATCTTTGCCATTTTAATTATTATATGTCTTGATATTGTCTTCCTTGGGTCCCTTCTGTTGAAATATCTGTGCACCTCCATGGCCTGAGAGACTATCTCCTTCCCCAGATCGGGGACGTTTTCAGCAATTACCTCCTCAATGACACTTTCTATCCCTTTTTCTCTCTCTTTTTTCTGGTACCCCTATAATGCGAATATTATTCTGTGTGGATAGGTCACACAGTTCTCTCAATATTTTTTCATCCTTAGAGATCTATTCTTCTTTCTTTGCCTCTGCTTCTTTCTGTTCCTCCTCTCTAATTTCTATTCCATTTACCATCTCTTCTACTACATCTAATCTCCTTTTAAATCTCTCCATTGTATGTTTCATTTCAGATATGGTATTTCTTAATGATTGAATCTCCATCTTAAATTCGTTCCTGAGTTCTTGAACATTTTTCTGTTCTGCATAAACATGTTTATAATTTTTATTTTGAACTCTCTTTCTGGAAGATTTGTGAGTTCGGTTTCATTTGACCCTCTTTCTGGGGTTTTTGAGATTTTTTTTTATCAAAATGTTATTTAATTAAATAGTAAATATGCTTTTTTTTTTTTCTTTACAATTTATTTTGGTATCATTAACCTATAATTACATGAGCAATATTGTGGTGATTAAACTACCCCCTTCATCAGTTCCCCCCCCACCAACCCTATTACAGTCACTGTCCATCAGTGTAGTGAGATGAGAATCACTACTTGTCTTCTCTGAGCTGTACAGCCCTCCCCGTGCCCCCCACCTTATGTCTGCTAATCGTAAAGCCCCTTTTACCCTCTTATCCCCTCCTTCCCACCCATCCTACCCACTCCATTTCCCTTTGGTAACTGTTAGTCCGTGATTGGGTTCTGTGAGTCTGCTGCTGTTTTGTTCCTTCAGTTTTTTTCTTTGTTCGTATACTCCACATGTGAGTGAGATCATTTGATACTTGTCACTTTCGGCTTGGCTTATTTCACTCACCATAATACCCTCTAGCTCCATCCATGTTGTTGCAAATGGTAGAATTTGTTTTTTTCTTATGGCTGAATAATATTCCATTGTGTATATGTACCACATCTTCTTTATCCATTCATCTACTGATGGACACTTAGGTTGCTTCCATTTCTTGGCTATTGTAAATAGTGCTGCGATAAACATAGGGGTGCATCTGTCTTTTTGAAACTGAGCTGCTGTATTCTTAGGGTAAATTCCTAGGAGTGGGATTCCTGGATCAAATGGTATTTCTATTTTGAGTTTTTTTACGAACCTCCATACTGCTTTCCAAAATGGTTGAACTAATTTGCATTCTCACCAGCAGTGTAGGAGGGTTCCCTTTTCTCCACATCCTCGCCAACATTTGTTGTTGTTTGTGTTTTGGATGTTGGCCATCCTCACTGGTGTGAGGTGATACCTCATTGTGGTTTTAATCTGCATTTCTCTGATGATTAACGATGTGGAGTATCTTTTCATGTGCCTGTTGGCCATCTGAATTTCTTCTTTAGAGAAGTGTCTATTCATGTCCTCGGCCCATTTCTTAATTGGATTATTTGCTTTTTGTTTGTTAAGGTGTGTGAGGTCTTTATATATTTTGGATGTCAACCCCTTATCAGATACATCATTTATGAATATATTTTCCCATATTGTAGGATGTCTTTTTGTTCTACTGATGGTGTCCTTTGCTGTACAGAAGCTTTTCGAATTGATATAGTCCCATTTGTTCATTTTTGCTTTTGTTTCCCTTGCCTGGGGGGATATGTTCATAAAGAAGTCGCTCATGTTTATGTCCAAGAGATGTTTACCTATGTTTTTTTCTAAGAGTTTTATAGTTTCATGACTTACATTCAGGTCTTTGATCCACCTTGAGTTTACCTTTGTGTATGGGGCTAGACAGTAGTCCAGTTTCATTCTCTTACATGTAGCTGTCCAGTTTTTCCAACACCAGCTGCTGAAGAGGCTTTCCTCTCCCCATTGTATATCCAAGGCTCCTTTATCAAATATTAACTGACTGTAGATGTTTGGGTTAATGTTTGGATTTTCTATTCTGTTCCACTGTTCTGTGGGTCTGTTTTTGTGCCAGTACCAAATTGTCTTGATTACTGTGGCTTTGTAGTAGAACTTGAAGTCAGGGAGTGTAATTCCCCCTGTTTGATTCCTCCTTCTCAGGATTGCTTTAGCTATTTGGGGTCTTTTCTGGTTCCAAATGAATTTTAGAATTATTTGTTCCAGTTCATTGAAGAAAGCTGTTGGTAGTTTGATAGGGATTGCACTGAATCTATAGATTGCTTTAGGTTGTATAGCCATTTTGACAATATTTATTCTTCCTAGCCAAGAGCATGGAATGCATTTCCATTTGTTAGTGTCTTCCTTAATTTCTCCTAGGAGTGTCTTGTAGTTTTCAGAGTACAGGTCTTTCACTTCCTTCGTTAGGTTTATTCCTAGGTATTTTATTCTTTTAGATGCAATTGTGAATGGAATTGGTTTTCTCATTTCTCTTTCTGTTAGTTCATCATTAGTGTATAGGAAAGCAACAGATTGCTGTGTGTTAAATTTACATCCTGCAACTTTGCTGAATTCAGATATTAGTTCTAGTAGTTTTGGAGTGGAGTCTTTAGGGTTTTTTATATACAGTATCATGTCATCTGCAAATAGTGACAATTTGACTTCTTCTTTACCAATCTGGATGCCTTGTATGTCTTTGCTTTGTCTGATTGCTGTGGCTAGGACCTCCAGTACTATGTTGAATAACAGTGGAGAGAGTGGGCATCCCTGTCTTATTCCCGATCTTAGACGAAAACCTTTCAGCTTCTCGCTATTAAGTATGCTGTTAGCTGTGGGTTTGTCATATATAGCCTTTATGATGTTGAGGTACTTGCCATCTATACACATTGTGTTGAGAGTTTTAATCATGAATGGATGCTGAATTTTGTCAAATGCTTTTTCAGCATCTATGGAGATGATCATGTGGTTTTTGTTCTTCTTTTTGTTGATGTGATGGATAATGTTGATGGATTTTCGAATGTTGTACCATCCTTGCATCCCTGGGATGAATCCCACTTGATCATGGTGTATGATCCTCTTGATGTATTTTTGAATTCGGTTTGCTAATATTTTGTTGAGTATTTTTGCATCTACGTTCATCAGGAATATTGGTCTGTAATTTTCTTTTTTAGTGAGGTCTTTGCCCAGTTTTGGTATTAGATTGATGCTGGCTTCATAGAAAGCGTTTGGAAGTATTCACTCCTCTTCTATTTTTTGGAAAACTTTAAGGAGAATGGGTGTTATTTCTTCTCTATATGTCTGGTAAAATTCAGAGGTGAATCCATCAGGTCCGGGTGTTTTGTTCTTGGGTAGTTTTTTGATTACCGATTCAATTTCGTTGCTGGTGATTGGTCTGTTTAGTTTTACTGTTTCCTGCTTGGTGAGTCTTGGAAGGCTGTATTTTTCTAAGAAGTTGTCCATTTCTTCTAGGTTTTGGAGCTTGTTAGCATATAGATGCTCGTAATATTCTCTTATAATTCTTTGTATTTCTGTGGGGTCCGTCGTTAT
>JAQQAC010015530.1:12156120-12169749 GCA_029783875.1 Phataginus tricuspis | reverse complement strand
TAATATTCTCTTATAATTCTTTGTATTTCTGTGGGGTCCGTCGTTATTTTTCCTTTCTATTTGTGATTCTGTTTATGTGTGTAGATTCTCTTTTTCTCTTAATGAGTCTGGCTAGGGGTTTATCTATTTTGTTTATTTTTTCAAAGAACCAGCTTTTGGTTTCATTGATTTTTTCTATTGTTTTATTCTTCTCAATTTTATTTATTTCTTCTCTGATCTTTATTATGTCTCTCCTTCTGGTGACTTTGAGCCTCATTTGTTCTTCTTTTTCCAATTTCAATAATTGTGTCTTTAGAGTGTTCATTTGGGAATGTTCTTCCTTCTTTAAATAGGCCTGGATTGCAATATACTTTCCTCTTAGAACTGCCTTCGCTGCGTCCCACTGAAGTTGTGGCTTTGTGTTGTTGTTGTCATTAGTCTCCATATATTCTTTGATTTCTGTTTTGATTTGGTCGTTAACCCATTGATTCATTAGGAGAATGTTGTTAAGTCTCCATGTATTTGTGAACGTTTTTGATTTCTTTCTGAAATTTATTTCTAGTTTTATACTTTTGTGATCTTAGATGTTGGTTGGTAGGATTTCAGTATTTTTGAATTTACTGAGGTTCTTTTTGTGGCCTAGTATGTGGTCTATTCTGGAAAATGTTCCATGTGCACTTGAGAAGAATGTGTATCCTGCTGCTTTTGGGTGCAGAGTTCTGTAGATATCTGTTAGGTCCATCTGTTCTAGTGTGTTGTTCAGTGCCTCTGTGTCTTTACTTATCCTCTGCCTGGTTGATCTATCCTTTGGAGTGAGTGGCGTGTTAAAGTCTCCTAAAATAATTGCATGGCCGTCTATTTCCTCCTTCACTTCTGTTAGTATTTGTTTCACATATGCTGACGCTCCTGTGTTGGGTGCATATATATTTATAATAGTTATATCTTCTTGTTGGACTGACCCCTTTATCATTATGTAATGTCCTTCTTTATCTCTTGCTACTTTCTTCATTTTGAAGTCTATTTTATCTGATACAAGTCCTGGAACACCTACTTTTTTCTCTTTGTTGTTTGCATGAAATATCTTTTTCCATCCCTTCACTTTTAGTCTGTGTATATCTTTGGGTTTGAGATGAGTCTCTTGTAAGCAGCATATAGACGGGTCTTGCTTTTTTATCCACTCTGTTGCTCTGTGTCTTTTGATTGGTGCATTCAGTCCGTTTACATTTAGGGTGATTATTGATAGATATGTACTTATTGCCATTGCTGGCTTTAGATTCGTGGTTACCAAAGGTTCAAGGGTTGCTTCTTTACTATCTGAGAATCTAACTTAACTTTCTTGTTAAGTTATTGTGAACGCCGTCTGATGTTTCGTTATCTCTCCCTTCCTATTCTTCCTCCTCCTTTCTTTATATACCAGGTGTTTTATTCTTTGCCTTTAGTTAGTATTTGGATGGTCTGCTTTCTTTGCTATTTTTTTATTTTCTCTGGTGACTTCTTTTTAGCCTTTGGGGTGCTTCCCTCTAGAGCAGTCCGTTTAAGATATCCTGTAGTGGTGGTTTATGAGAGGCCAACTCTTTCAACTTTCCTTTGTGTTGAAATTGTTTAATCCCTCCGTCATATTTAAATGATAATCGTGCTGGATACAATATTCTTGGTTTGAGGCCCTTCTGTTTCATTACGTTAAATATATCATGCCATTCTCTTCTGGCCTGTAAGGTTTCTGTTGAGAAGTCTGATGACAGTCTGATGGGTTTTCCTTGTCGGTGATCTTTTTTCTTCCTCTAGCTGCCTTTAATACTCTGTCTTTATCTTTGATCTTTGCCATCTTAATTATTATGTGTCTTTGTGTTGTCTTCCTTGGGTCCCTTGTGTTGGGAGATCTGTGGGCTTCCATGGACTGCCAGACTTTCCTTCCCCAGTGTGGGAATCTTTTCAGCAATTATTTCTTCAAAGACACTTTCTATCCCTTTTCCTCTCACTTCTTCCTCTGGTACTCCTATAATGCAAATATTGCTCTGTTTGGATTGGTCACACAGTTCTCTGAATATTCTTTCATTCTTAGAGATCCTTTTATCTCTCTCTGCCTCAGCTTCTTTGTATTCCTGTTCTGTGTTTTGTATTTCATTGAGAGTGTATTGTACCTCATCCAGTCTGCTGTTAAGCCCGTCGATGGCTTGTCTCATTTCTGCATTGTCTTTCCTCATTTCCTCCCTCAGCTCTTGCACATTTTTCTGTAAATCCGTCAGCATTGCTGTGACTTTTATTCTGAATTCTTTTTCAGGAAGACTGTGCATGCCCATTCCTTCAGATTTTCTCTCAGGGGTTTTGTTTGTCTGAAGCTTTGTCTGTATCATATTCTTCTGTCTTCTCATGACTGTAGAATTTTTTGTTGGTAATTGTCACGTATGTCAGCTCGGCTCTTTATGACCGCCTTGCCAGCTGCCGAGTCCTCTCAGGTGTGTCTGCACAGTGTGCGCTTTCCTGTGTGTTCTGGTGTCTTTTTTAGGAACAGTTGCATTTGCTGTGTTTTTGTGGATAAATATAATGTTGGGAGGAAAGTTCTGCCGCTCCATTCACACCGCCATCTTCCCGGAACCTCGGTTTGTGATATTTTGGTCTGAACCATGTTCTTTTGACATTTCATATTTCTATGTGGTGCCCAGTAGTGTGCAGAAACTCCAGTCTCTGGAGCTGCTCAGCCCCTACAGTGAGGCTGGGGGACATAGAGGAGCAGAGCAGGTGCCTGCAAGGTGGAAAGATCTGTTTCCTGCTTCCTTTCTGCCATGCCTGTCTCCAGTGTCAGAGACAGTGGGACAGGCACACATGGGTAATCTTCGATGCTTTGTGTCTCTAGCTGTTGTAGGCGGGGCCTCCCTCTGGCTGGCCTTACACATGCAGTGACTGCAGGTTTGCGAATAGGTGCCTGCAGGCCAGTAGGAAGGCTAGGCAGGCTGTGTGTCACAGTGGGGGACCTCGGAGCTGAGTAGGCAGTCAGGGGGATGGAGTACCCGAAGCTACTCAAAGTTCCCAAACAGCTGGGCAGAGCATGCCCAGGCAACCTTGTCTAGCTCTCCCTTCTCCCGCACAGCAATCTCCGTCCAAACCCTGCCCCTTCAGCAGCCCTCCCACTGGTAGGAATTCTCTCAGACTACCTGCCTTTCCTCCGACACAGAAGGGCCGGGTGTTGATCCCCTCCTCCACAAATGACCGGAATGTCAATTTCGTGAGCACTCTGCCTGTCCGAGCTCTCCAATGCCCAGGGCACCACACTGTATAGGATTCTGCTCACAAAGCAGATGTCCAGGGCTAGGTGTCCAGCAGTCCCAGGCTTTCACCCCCTCCCATGCTCCGTTTCTTTTCCTCCCTCTGGGGTTGGGGAAGGGCTTGGGTACCGCCGGATTAAGGCATTTGTACGTTACCCTGTTTCTTGAGGTCTGCTCTGTTCATGTGTTCTGTATGCAGTCTGGTTCAGCCTTCTTTCTTGTTGCTGTCTGAAGGTTAGTTGCATTTATTAACTATATTTTTGTACTGTTTGTGGTTTTGGGAGGAGCTCTCCGTGTCACGTCTCATGCCGCCATCTTGAATCTCCCCCTCTTCTGGATGTATTTTTTAATTTAGTTTGCTAATATTTTGTTGAGTATTTTTGCATGTGTGTTCATCAGGGATATTGGCCTGTAATTTTCTTTTTCTGTGGTGTCTCTGCCTGGTTTTGCTATAAGAGTGATACTAGGTTCAAGAATGAGTTTTGAAGTATTCCCTTCTCTTCTGTTGTTTGGAAAACCTTAAGGAGAATGGGTGGTATTATGTCTTCTCGAAATGTCTGATAAAATTCTGCAGTGAAGTCATCTAGCCTGGGAGTTTAGTTCTTGGATAGTATTTTGTTTACCAGTTCAATTTTGTTGCTGGTACTTGGTCTGTTTAGATTCTCTGTTTCCTCCTTGGTCTGTCTTGGAAAGTTATATTTTTCTAGGAAGGTGTCCATTTCTTCTAGGTTATCCAGCTTGTTAGCATATAGATTTTCATAGTGTTCTCTGATAAATCTTTTATTTCTGTGGTGTCCATTGTCATCTTTCCTTTCTCATTTCTGAATCTTTTCACGTGTGTAGATTCTCTTTTTATCTTGAGAAGTCTGGCTAGGGGTTTATCTATTTTGTTTATTTTCTCAAAGAACCAGCTCTTGGTTTCATTGATTTTTTTTTTCTGTTTTATTCTTCTCAATTTTATTTATTTCTTCCCTGATCTTTATGTCCCTCCTTCTGTTGACATTGGGCCTCATTTGTTCTTTTTCTCCAGTTTCAATAATTTTTACTTTAGACTATTCATTTGGGATTGTTCTTCCTTCTTTAAATAGGCCTGGATTACTATATACTTTCCTCTTAGAACTGCCTTCGCTGTGTCCCACCGAAGTTGGAGTGTTGTGCTGTTGTTTTCATTTGTGTCCATATATTGCTTGATCTCTCTTTTAATTTGGTCATTGATCCATTGATTATTTAGGAACATGTTAAGCCCCCATGTGTTTGTGAGCCTTTTTGTTTTCTTTGTGCAATTTATTTCAAGTTTTTTATACCTTTGTGATCTGAGAAGTTGGTTGGTAGAATTTCAATCTTTTTTAACTTAATTAGGCTCTTTTTGTGGCCTAGTATGTAGTCTATTCTGGAAAATATTCCATGTGCCCTTGAGAAGAATGTGTATCCTGCTGCTTTTGCTTGTAGAGTTCTGTAGATATCTGTTAGGTCCATCTGTTCTAGTGTGTTGTTCAGTGCCTCTGTGTCCTTACCTATTTTCTCTCTGGTTGGTCTGTCCTTTGGAGTGTGTGGTTTGTTGAAGTCTCATAAAATGAATGCATTGCATTCTATTTCCTCCTTTAATTCTGTTAGCATTTGTTTCACATATGTCGGTGCTCCTGTGTTGGGTGCATATATTTAAAATGGTTATATTCTCTTGTTGGACTGACCCCTTTTTCATTATGTAATATCCTTTATCTCTTGTTACTTTCTTTGTTTTGAAGTCTATTTTGTCTGATACAAGTAATGGAACACCTGCTTTTTACTCCCTATTGTTTGCATGATATATTTTTTTCCATCTGTTCACTTTTAGTCTGTGTATGTCTTTGGGTTTGAGGTGAGTCTCTTGTAAGCAGCATATAGATGGGTCTTGCTTTTTTATCCATTCTATTACTGTGTGTCTTTTGATTGGTGCCTTCAGTCCATTTACATTTAGGGTGATTATTGGTAGATATGTACTTATTACCGTTGTAGGCTTTGCATTCATGGTTATCAAATGCTCAGAAGTAGCTCATTACTATCTAAATGTCTAACTTTAACTCACTTATTATGCTATTATATGCACAGTCTGATGATTCTTTATTTATCTCCATTCTTATTTTTCCTCCTCCACTGTTTATATGTTTGGTGTTTTATTCTGTACTCTTTGTGTTTTGCTTGACTGCTTTTGTGAATAACTGGTTTTATTTTTTGCCTTTAGTTAGTATTTGGTTGGTTTACCTTCTTTGCTGTGACTTTATTTTGTCTGGTGACATCTATTTAGCCTTAGGAGTACTTCGTTCTAAGGAAGTCTCTTTAAAATACACTGTAGAGATGGGTTTTGGGAGGTAAATTCCTTCAACTTTTGCTTATCTGGTAATTGTTTCATCTCTCCTTCAAGTTTAAATGATAATCTTGCGGGATACAGTATTGTTGGTTCAAGGCCCTCCTGTCTCATTGCATTAAATATATCATGCCATTCTCTTCTGGCCTTTATGGTTTCTGTTGAGGAGTCTGATGATAGCCTGATGGGTTTTCCTTTGTAGGTGATCTTTTTTCTCTCTCTGGCTTCTTTTAATTCCCTGTCCTTGTCTTTGATCTTTGCCATTTTAATTATTATATGTCTTAGTGTTGTCCTCCTTGGGTCCCTTGTGTTGGGAGATCTGTGTGCTTCCATCATTTGAGAGACTGTTTCCTTCCCCAGCTTGGAGAGCTTTTCAACAATTATTTCTTCAAAGACACTTTCTATCCCTTTTTCTCTTTCTTCTTCCTCTGGTACCCCTATAATGCGAATATTGTTCCGTTTGAATTTGTCACACAGTTCTCTTAATATTCTTTGATTCCTAGAGATCCTTTTCTATCTCTCTACCTCAGGTCCTGTGTATTTCTTTTCTCTGATTTCTATTCCTTTTACTGTCTCTTGCACCTCATCCAGTCTGCTCTTAAATCCTTCCATTGTTTCTTTCATATCTGTTATCTGTGTCCAGAATTCATCCCTTAGCTCTTGCATATTTCTCTGCAGCTCCCTCAGCATGGTTATAACTTTTATTTTGAATTCTTTTTCAAGGAGATTGGTTATTTCGGTCTCACAAGGCCCTGTCTCTGGCATTTGAGTGATTTTGGACTGAACTGGCTTCTTCTGCCTTTTAATGGTGATAGAAGTGATCACCGGCGAGTTGCGCATGGGTCAGTGTGGAGAACAAAGTCCCTTTCTGCTTTCTAGTCACCTTGCTTTTCTTCGCTGCCTGTGCTGGTTCACTGCGCACAGGGAGCAGTCTCTGTTTTAATCCCCTGAGCTGTTGTGGGTGTGGTGGCCCTCAGGATAGCCTACAACACTGCCATGGGTCGCAGGTGCACAGCGTCTGTTCTCCAGCGAGAACGGTGCCCCTTCTTGCCGTCTGGACTTTTTGCCAGATTCCTCTGTCTGTGCCAGGCAGCTGTGTGCTGGTTGAAGCCTTTCGGCCTGGCCTGGTTAGCTGCGCGTTGGAAGAAGACTGTGTGGTTGCTGTGGGTGGGGCTCCTCCCTAGTTGGTCCAAGTATATGGTGGGTCAGCTGGTTTTCTTGCAGTGCTGGTGGGGGGAATGAATGGCAGGCTGCTTATCGCTCTGAGGATCTTTAGACCTGCATTGTCACCCAGGGGATTAGGGCGCCTGAATTTCCTTAAAATTCCCAGCCTGCGGGCTGAGTGTGCCAGGACGATTTTGTCCACCTCTTAAACCATTGTGGCTTTAAGAGTTTTAAAGTGCCCGCTTTTTTTTGTCCTTGGGCATCCGTCTATGAGGACCTGTTTCCAGTCTCTGTCTTGGATTTTGCTTTTCCGTTTCTCTAATATCCAGTACACTATGCAATGTGTGTCTGTGCTCCTGGTTCAGATTATTAGGGCTGGTTATTTAGCAGTCCTGTGCTTCTACTCCCTCCCCACTCTGATTCTATTCCTCCCGCCAGTCAGCTGGGTGGCGGGAGTGCTTGGGTCCCAGTGGGTCACGGCTTTGTATCTTACCCTTTTCATGAGATGCTGAGTTTTCGCAAATGTAGAGGTTGCCTGGCTGTTGTACTGTATCTTCTGGTCTCTCTTTTAGGAATGCTTGTATTTGCTATATTTTAAAAATATATATTGTTTGGGGAGATTTCCGCCATCCTACTCATACCGCCATCTTGAGAAATCCCTCTCTCTGCCTCTTTTAATACTCTGTCCTTGTCCTTTATCTTTGCCATTTTATTTATTTTATGTCTTGGTGTTGTCCTCCTTGTGTCTCTTGTGTTGGGAGATGTGTGCACCTCCGTGACCTGAGAGTCTATTTGCTTCCCCAGATTGGGGAAGTTTTCAGCAATTATTTCCTCAAAGACACTTTCTGTCCCTTTTTCTCTCTCTTCTTCTGGTACCCCTACAGTGCAAATATTGTTCTGTTTGGATTGATCACGCAGTTCTCTTAATACTCTTTCATTCCTAGAGATCGTTTTTTCTCTTCCACGTCAGCTTCTTTGTATTCCTGTTGTCTAATTTGTATTCCATTTACCATCTCCTCTGCCTCATCTAATCTTCTTTTAAATACCTACATTGTTTGTTTCACTTCAGCTACTTAATTTTTTTTAGGTGTCTGTCTTCCTCCTGAATTCGTCCCTTAGGTCTTGAATGTTTTTTTGTAGCTCCATTAGCATGCTTATGACTTTTATTTTGAATTATTTTTCAGGAAGATTTGTGATTTCTGTCTCACAGTCTTCTTTTTGGTGTTGGAGGGATTTTGGATTGAACAAGGTTCTCCTGCCTTTAAATAGTCCTGGAGTGATAGGAGTGGTCACAGGCGAGTTGCGCAGGTGTCAGCTGGGAGGACAAAGTCCCTTCTTGCTTCCCAGTTGCAGTGCTTGTCTCCACTCTCTGTTCCAGCTAACCACACGCAAGGGCCTCTGGGTTAATCCCCTAAACTGCCATGCAAGGTGTTGTTCTCTGGATGTCCTACCGCGATGGCAGGGGTCGGAGGCCAGCAGCACAAATTCTGCCTCAAGGACAAAGCCGTTTTGTGTTTCCTGGTCATAGTGCCTGTCTCCACTCTCTCTGCTGGTTATCCACACGCAGGGAGAAGCCTCTGCATTAAGCTGTGTAGTTGCTGTATGTGGGTCTGCCATCAGGCTGTTCTGCAGCAATGGCAGGGATAGCGGGTTTGCGCACAGGTGCCAGTGGGGAACGAAGGAACGGCAGGGTGCTTCTCGCACTGAGGTACCTCAGGGCTGCTTTGCCAACAGGGGAATAGGGCACTTGAAGCCCCTGAAAGTTCCCAATCTGCTAGGCTGAGTGTGCTGGGTTAATTTTGTCCACCTGTTCCTTCTTCTAAACCCTTGCCCCTTTAGCAGCTTTCTGACTGTCTTGAGAATTCTTTTAAAGTGCCTGCTTTTGTTTTGTCCCAGGGTAGCTGGTGTGGGAAGCTGTTCACAGTCTTAGTCTCTGATTTTGATTTTCAGCCCATCTAATCTCCAGAGCACCATGCAATGTGGGTCTGTGCTCCCAGGGTAGATTTGTAGGGCTAGGTATTTAGCAGTCCTGTGCTTCCACTCCCTCCACACTCTGATTCTCTTCTTCCCGCTCGTGAGCTGGAGTAGGGGGAGTGCTCGGGTCCCACCAGGTCATAGCTTTTTACTTTACCCTTTTCCGTGAGATGTTCACTTCTCCCAGATGTAGACTAGCTGGTGTACTCTTACTTCTTGTCACTCTTTTAGGAATAGTTGTATTTGCTGTATTTTCAAAATATGTGTGGTTTTGGGAGATTTCCACTACACTTCTCACACTGCTGTCTTTTCTCTCTCCTTGTATGTCTTCTTTTGTTTAATAATTTCCTGGTATGTGTGTTTCTCTCTCTTTATATTTCAGTCTTCAACTTGTATTTTGTTATAATGTCTTTTTTTTAATTCCCAGGTTTTTTTTCCCCTGACTTAGAGTGAATTGGTTAAATTTTTCTTTCATCCTAATTTTGCATCTGCATTTGTTTGGAAGTTACACAGTTCTAGTTCCATTTTTTTTTAATCGGTTGCTCCAGTCTAAAGTTAATTGGGAGCTTTGTTCTAGTCCCAATTAACACAAAAAGCTTGAATCATTTTAATGTTGATCTTTTCCTAAATATTTTAGTTCCTAATGGTTTTTTTTTTTCTCCCCAAATCTATTTTATTTTATTTTATTTATTTATTTTTTTAAACAATTTATTTTATTTTAGTATCATTAACCTACAATTACATGGGCAATATTGTGATGATTAAACTACCCGCTTCATCAGGTCCCCCTAATGGTTTTACAATCCCCAAATTAATATATTTTTTAACAGTTTGACCAAGCTATTTATACTTTATTTTGCTCACCGTTGCTTCTTGAAGTTTGTTTTTCCCTTTGTGGACTCTGTTCTCTCATCTATATTTAAAATGTACTTATAATTTACTTCATAGTATTTCTAGTTCTTCAGGTGCTAATTCTTCCACTAGTTAGCTGTGCTGGGTCTCATTGGTAACTTTCTTCGTGTAGTTTCTAATTCTTTAATTGCTATTTAAAAATTTTTAGTGTGAGTTCACATACATGGAGGCTGCTTTTTTCTGTGGAAATCTCATCTGTTCTGGTTTTTCAAAGTGTCCGTGCAGAGTATTTTGCATAAATGCTGGGGGCACTGAAGGTTTCAGTGATGTACACCTTGGAGCTCCTGTGTGTGGCACAGACCTAGGGTTTCGCTTTTTTGAAGGTGACCTTGCAGTGCCCACCCACCCCTGGGGAAGCCTCCCTGCTGTCTCCACAGACATTTTTTCATTTCTATTTTCATAATAATTGCACCTCTTTGTATTTCTGCACTTTATGCAGGGAGTCAGATTCCATCCAGCCCCCCATTGCGCACAGCAAGCTCAAGGCCCTCTTTAATGTTCTAAGGAGGGTGTTGACACTCAGCCACCCTGGGAGTGACTCAACACCAGATCTTAATGGACCACCATGGACGTTAGCACCCATTAGCCAGTCAGATTTTGATTTTCCTTTATTTTGTGTTTGAAAGACTTATGTGTGTATTAATATTATACAAAATTTCTACATGTGTGGGTGTGACAGGCCTGTGTCAGGTTGGTCTCCCATGTTTAAAGAAGTCAGTCTTTTGTGATGATAGGCACTTATTTTTAAACTTCAGATAAGTTTATTTTGATATCATTTTAAACACTTTCAGGCTTGTCAGAAGTTTTGACTAAATCTAAAAATGCCAACATATGTTTTGAAAGGAATTGAGAAACCAATATTGTAATTACAGAGCTCTTTGAGGGGAAGCTTGCATATTTTATAAAATTATCAGTTTGTCTTAAGATCTAATAGAGTCTTTTCAGTGTAACAGCAGCTACTGCTTTGTTCTTTGTTCTATATTTGGGTTCATTCTCAAAAAAAGAATTTAACTTTTATTTTTGTAGAAAATAGCAGTTGTAAAATAGCCTGAGGAAACATAGGTAAGTTTACCTTTAGTGCTATTTGTGGCTAGAAGGGGCAGTGATATGAACATAAACTGTGATATTTATTAATATATTTGTTTTTATAAATCAGTTCTTTTTTTCATAATTAGGTGGAGACAGAAAAGAAAGATGCTCTTGATTTTGGTGATTTGACTTACGGAGGCTGGAAAGCGCTCCCATTAAAATTGGTAAACAAGACACATGCCACTGTGCCAATCAGACTTACTATTAATGCTGTAAGTACTAATGTGCAGTACAGAACTGCTTACAGAGCACATTGATTTGGTATTGTAGACACTGCTAATATCATTTAGTTACTTTTTCTTTTGAAAGTATTTTTGTTAAGGATTCTGTTAACAAATTTAACATTACACTGACATTATACTGTTAGCCTTGAAATTGATTCTTATATTTCTGAACAGAATGCCATAGCCTGGCCCTGCTTCACATTTTCCAAGGAACCTGCTCCTGCTTCTGTGAAAGCTGCTCCTTATGCTGATGTGATTGCCCAGCTGGCAGCTCCTTCTGTGATCAATCACATGATGCCTGCCAGTTATGATGGGCAGGTAAGCTGGCTGGATCAAAGAGCTTGTTTAGAATTAAACAGGAAGTTAACTTTCCAAAGTACCTTTCTTTCATTAAGATTTTAATCTGAATGCTGATGTAAATTTAAATTCATTTGTTTTTGTTTTTGTTTTTTTACAGGATCCAGAGTTTCTCATAATTTGGGTTCTTTTCCATAGTCCAAAGAAACGGATCACTTCTTCAGGTATCATGTTTGTTTTGTGGGTAATTCCTTTACTCTGTAGCTAAATAAACTACAGAGTCAAGGCTTATTTCCTTTATCAGTAAATGTGAATACTTTGAGTAATTTGTCAAATATTCTATGTGGTTTTAAAAAGGGGATGGAGAGCATGCTTTTCTGGGACAAATCTGTGGAGTGGCGGGTAACCCAGCAGGTACCACTGAAAACCTTTTGGGAACCTTTTGGTAATTGATTTTATCACATTTTCCAATTGGATGTTTTTCTTCTTTCTCCTCTCTCTCCTCCACTCATTTCTGTTCCTCTTTTGAGTTCTTTAAAAAATCATCTGAAGATTTTTTATAACTTGAGGGCATAGTGGTGGATCACTCATGGCATTTAGAATTAAGTAATTCTCTGGTGTCTGAACTAAAAGAATGAACTTTTATAGAGATTCTAGACTCAGCAGAAGAATTTTTGGCAAGAGTTGATATAGAAGTTGACAGCCCGTACCCTACACCAGTCATCAAAAGTATTAGTCTTCAAGCAAGAGCAGGAATAGCTAGGATACATGCTCCGAAAGACTTACAGGTAGCCTAAACTATCCTCATTGCCATAATCTTATGTTCAGGTTGATTTCATTCTAATTGTGATGTCATTTTAAAATGTCTTTTTTACCTCATCCTCTAGACTGTGCACTTGTTTGCCAGTATGGCTTCCTCAGTGAAGCAGAACTTACCTTTGAAAAATGCTGGGAACATTGACGTTTACTTAGATATCAAGGTAAGAATTTGTGTCAGAGTGCTGTAACATAGTGCTCCTTGGACCGAGAGACACTGAGTACCCTCTCATATCCCAGAGATTGTGTGTTGGGTCTTGTAGGGGTCACACAGAGGACTCTGAATGCTCTAAAAGCTGGTGTTACTATAAGGAACTTTCCATGTTTTATATATAAGAACCAAGTTCTAGATTAGTTCCTAAAAAATGTGTGTATTATCCTATGACTAGGTAGAATTGAAGGAGAGTGATCCACATACATAGACATTATTTCTGAGACATGTGGGTGAGTGATAGGGTGTTAGTGACCTGGAATGAGGGATGGGGTGGGTGATAAAGTTTGTTGTGGGAGAGGAAGGAGAAATCCTTTCCAAGGAAATCGGACAAGGTGACACAGTGGTGGACAAGGAGGAAGGTAGATAACCTGTCATTGTAGATAGAAAGGCACAAAAGACAAGGAGAGGAACTTAGTACAAGCCATATTTGCACAGGTTGGCAATTAGTCATAATTCTATAAATATTTAGATCCCAGATCAAGAAAATCACTTTTCAGTGGATCCAGAGAATCTATTCCTTAAACCTGGAGAAGAACATGAAGTTATAGTTTCATTTACTCCAAAGGATCCCAGAGCCTATGAGGAAAGGTAATATAAGATTCTTTATAATGACATGTTTTCACTCACCTCTCAAAACAGTCACCTATTTAGACATAGTTCAGTCAGCCTGAGTGATAGGGCATGTATGCTCCTCATTGGCTGTCAGTTTCTCTTCTTTTTGTTTACTAAGAACTTCCTTTTAAACCAACTGACTAGAAATTAAGAAATCACTATTTTCAAGTATATTCTGACAGAAGTAAATAAGAAATTGTGAATCTTGATGTTTCTCTTTAACTTTCTATCCAAGAACACCAGTAGTTGACTTCGTCAGTTGTTAGTTTAAGATAATTACCCCTACCCCTTCTCTACGACTGTGACTTTTTGACATCCAAATCATAAGTGAATATCACCTTACAATGGTCAGAGCACCATTGTCATTAGTACTTAAACTTGCTTGATAATCCTAGCTTCGAAGTGCACTGTCCTGAGATAAGTGGCCTGTCCCCTGCCAGGGTTACTGTGACCTTATCAGGGAAGGCCTGGCCTGCACACTTGTGAATACTCATGCCTGGAGTCCTGGCCCTCATTTCACTGGCTTAGTCCTTATCTGGAAAGCTTTCTTAACCCTTCCCAAGGTCCTCATAGTGGTGTTCAGTAGTGTTCCTGGACCCTGTGAACTTCTATCCCACAGTGGTGTAGGTGAGATTGTGACAGTTTCTTTCCTTGTCTGTAGTATTCTCTGGAATTTAAGGGACTGAATGTCATTATTCCTAAACACCCAGCTCAATCACTTGGACAAAGGAAGAAGAATAT
>JAQQAC010015530.1:12068137-12156110 GCA_029783875.1 Phataginus tricuspis | reverse complement strand
TAGTTTCTTCAGGAAATAAACCTCTTATACCTGGATCTTGCTGCTCAGATATTCCATCAATTTTGTCCAACAAGCAATTTCTGGCTTGGGGTGGTGTCCCTCTTGGTAGAACACAGTAAGTATGCAATAGCAGCCCCTGAGTGCTAAGATTTTGCTGTCATCACCTTATGTTCTCTGCTGTGTTAATTATGACTATGTTAATGTTTTTAGAATTAGATAAAGCTATCTTGTATTCCTTAATCTATCTATCATGGATTCAAATTTTTTAATTAAAATTTTCACCTCTTCTTAAAATGCAATCCAAAACAAAAAGAGGTTTCAATTTTCTTTAGTTCTCTGGTGAATTCTCTGCTGATTACCAAATTTAGGCAATTTAAAGTATCTTTATACTTTCTCTGGAAAGCACTATGGAAAGGTGGGAAGAAAAGATCATCAGAGACATTGCATTCTGTTCAAGAAGCTTACAGACTAGTTGTTGGTAAATACCTTATATGGTAAGTAAGGAGTACAACGGGTCTCTAATAGAGCGAATATATTGTGTCATAGTTTAATGTGAATTTTATCTCTAATCTTATTTTTATATTTGACTATACCTTATGGATAACTGAGTTAATAAAATTAATTGGCATATAATACCTTATATAGTAGTATTTTTTTCCTTTCATGAGCTTGGCAACATAGCTAAATTTTTTTACCAACGTCAAATCAGTAAACTCTTGTAATCAACAACATAGGTAGTTATTAAACCCGAATGGTAACTTTTTTGTATTTTACACTTTTATGTTTGTCCTAAATGTTTTACCCATACATTTCTGTGGTACCTGAGAGATAAGAATCTTCTGACTAAATCTCTACCACTGGTGTGGAAAAAATACTTCTTTAAAATTTTAGTCTTGTCTGTGCCAATAGGATCTGATTGAGCCTCTATACTTTATAGAGTTTGTAAATCTGCTTACTCATCTCTGTACTCATCTGTACCTTGTCTTGTTCCAAAAGCAGCTTTCAGAAGACACAGTAAGAGCAAAACAACTGGGGACTGATACGTGTGGGAGAATGTTTCACAGCCATCATTAGGTGGCCCTTGAAGGTTCACCCAGACACCTTGCAACTTGCCTTGAGGAGGGTCTTGGGCTTGGTTCAGAGGTTGAGAACAAACCAGTGAGTGCGTGACAGTGTACAGCAGGCTCTGCTGCAGACCAAAGAGAGCTGTTCTTCCTGGGGGTCCTTTTAAAGAGAAGTCCATAGAATATAGTGAGTTCCAAAGAAAACCACCTTACAGTAAATACATGTTGAATGCCCTCCGTTTGAGATGTTTCTAGGCCCCTGCAAAGGCATCCCTGGGTAGTCTGAGAGCTTTGGTACCTAGAGGAATGGTGAGCTGCGTGTTCTGTATACAGCTCTCAGTAAAGGCTTCTCCCGCTATACTTTGGAAAAGTCCTGAATAGCAGTGAATGAGAGGTATTACTCCCTCTTCAGTGGACTCCTAGGTTGTTGGATATGTGTGTCATAAGCTTTTGGCAACAAACTAAGATAGAATCAGGGTTGGCATAAATGTTGAAGAGCTGAACAAGGACATTTGCCCATATAAGCATGTTATGCCTGTTCTGTACAGTTGAACGTGAACAGTGTCTGTCTGCCAAAATTTTCCTCACAACATGAATTTGTGGTCTGTTCTAATATATGCACAAAGAGTTGATTGAGGCCTTTAAGTTCTGTGCTGTGGAATACAGCCAGATTAGTTTAGCTATTCAGCTCAGCCATCAATGTCTTAAGTAAAAAGGAAGGGGTATTAATACACAGAAATCTGTTGTATTCCTATATACTAATGATGAACTACCACAAAGTGAAATCAGGAAAACAACTCCATTTAAAATTACATCAAAAATAATAAAATACCAAAGAATAAACCTAACCAAGGATGTGAAAGATCTATACCCTGAAAACTACAAGGTACTTAAGAGAGAAATTTAAAAAGACACCAGTAAATGGGAATACATCCTATGCTCATGGGTAGGAGGAATTAATATTGTCAAAATGGCCATCATACCTAAAGCAATTCAATGCAATCCCTATCAAAATACCATCAGCATTCTTCAGTGAACTAAAACAAATAGTACGAGAATTCATATGGAACCATAAAGGACCCTGAATAGCCAAAGCCATTCTGAGAAGGAAGAACAAAGCTGAGGGGATTACACTCCCTAACTATAAGCTCTACTACAAAGCCAAAGTAACCAAAACAATTTGGTACTGACACAAGAAGACCCATAGATCAATGACAGAGTAGAGAGCCCAGATATAAACCCACACATACAAAGCCAATTAATATACAATAAAGGAGCCATGACTATACAGTGGAGAAATGACAGCTTCTTTGACAAGTGGGTTGGCAAAACTGGATAACTACATGTAAGAGACTGAAACTGGATTCTTGTCTAACTCCATACACAAAAGTAAACTCGAAATGGACCAAAGACCTGAATGTAAGTCAGGAAACATAAAACTCATAGAAGAAAACATACGCAAAAATCTATTGAATGTAAACATGAGCAACTTTTTCTTGAACAAATCTCTTTGGGCAAGGGAAAAAAAAGCAAAAATGAACGATTGGGTCTACATCAAACTAAAAAGCTTCTGTACAGCAGAGGACAACATCAGCACAACAAAGAGGCATCCTACAGTATGGAAAAATGTATTTGTAAATGACTTACCCAGTAAGGGGTTAACATCCAAAATATATAAAGAGCTCACATGCCTCAACAACTAAAAAACAAATAACCCGATTAAAAAATGGGCAGAGGATCTGAACACTTCTCCAAAGAAGAAATTCAGATGGCGGTACATGCAAAGATGCTCCACATCACTAATTATCAGGGAAATGCAAATTAAAACCACAATGAAATATCACCTCACACCAGTTAGACTGGCAACATCAAAAAGATTAGGAACAACAAATGCTAGTGAGGATGCAGAGAAAGGGGGACCATCCTACACTGTTAGTGGGAGTGGAAATTATTTCAGCCATTGTGGAAAGCAATGTGGAGATTCCTCAGAAAACTAAAAATAGAAATACAATTTGACCCAGGAATTCTGCATCTAGGAATTTACCCAAATAAAACAACATCCCTGATTCAAAAGGACATATGCACCCCTGTGTTTATCACAGCACTATTTTCAATAGTCAAGAAATGGAAGCAACCTAAGTATCCATCAGTAGATGAATGGATAAAGAAGATGTGGTACATATACACCATGGAATACTATTCAGCCATAAGAAAACAAGTCCTCCCGTTTGCAACAACATGGATGGAGCTAGAGCGCATTATGCTCAGTGAAATAAGCCAGGTGGAGAAAGACAAATACCAAATGATTTCACTCATTTATGGAGTATAAAACAAAGCAAAACTGAAGGAACCAAACAGTAGCAGACTGACAGTCTCCAAAAAGGGACTAGAGGTTACCAAAGGGAAGGAGGTAGAGAGGGTAGGTAGGGAGGGAGTGAGAAGGGGATTAAGGGGCATTATAATTAGCACTCACAATACAGGTAGATCATGGGGAAGACACTATAGCACGGAGAAGACAAGTAGTGACTCCGTAGCATCTTTTATGCTGATGGACTGCAATGGGGTGGGGGTGGACTTGGTAATATGCGTGAATGTTGAAGCCACCATATTGCTCATGTTAAACCTTCATAAGATTGTATATCAATGATACTTTAATTTTAAAAAAACGGAACGGGTATGCCCTAGCCATCATGGTTTTTATTAAGGCACAGACTCTAGAAATTATTGAATGTCCCTGTTGATACACAGTTTACCCTACACCTGATGTTGCTCATTAAGTCAAAAGCAGAAGAGAGCTCACTAAGAGCCATCATCATCCTGGTGCTGTTTCTGACTATTGCCCTCCTTGTGATAAAATCTGTAACAAATGAGCAGTGTGGTAGAGATGTCTGCTCTTAAAACCCAACTGCTACTCAGATGCCTTGTAGTCCTGAAATCTCACTTATATCTCATCTAAAACAAAATTATCATATGCTAAGGTTTTTTGAATATCAGAAATAATATTAGTAAAGTTGAAAATTAGGGCATTATCTAGTGTCTGCTTTTGGACTTGTGGTATTTTTTCCCCATCCATTTCCTGAGTGTTCAGTCTTTTATTTCTTGATTTCACTTCCTCATGGAACTTCCTGAACCTAACAGATGTGTATGTAAGCCCCATGCCAGTGCAGGGAATTTACCTGGCCTGTCGGTTCCCCTGTGGACCGGAGTGGTTAGGTGGCTTCTCTAAGCCTAGAGGATCTTGCCAGTCCTGGGACAAGGGCTCTCCCTTAGTCTGTTGGCCACATGATTGCTTAAAGTGGGCTTCTGAAGTAACAGTGCCCAAGCAGTTAAGCAGATATTAAACATGTTACTGTAAGTATTCAGCAAGGCACCTAGCTAAAATAAGTTTCTTCAGTTCTTCTCTCCCCCATCTTGGTGTCCTGCAAACAATAGTAATTGTTGCTATCACACATAACTCCTTTGACTCCTACATACGGATGTTGCAGCAGAGTTCATGATAAAGAGGTGCCCAGTCTGCTTAGAAATGAATCTTCCTATTTTGTTTCCCAGTTGAGAGGTCCTAGGAAGCAGACGGAGGCTGTGACGGATGGGGACTAGGAGAGGCAATGGAAACGGGGCGTGGGTGTGTGTGTGTGTGATGATGCCTGCCAGGTGCTCTTCAAAATGGACTCACCTGCTCCCTGCACTCATCCTTTGTAGAAGGAGGTGTTTGTTGCAAAGGAGATTGAAGTGAGCTCTTCTTTCAGAATATGGAGGAAAAATTAATATATAATTTGCAGTGGGAGGGGGTGGTAGTAGTCTCGTTGAGTTGGTGGATTTTTGCCTCAGTTGCAGATAGGAATGATAATAAATTAAAATTTTGTTTTCTAAATGTAAAGTGGTCCAAAGTGGTATTTCATTCCAACTTGATATTTTTGGGTTGCTAAAGTTCAGAATTTTTTCATTTATTTATTCATTTATTCTAGTTTCTCTCTCATAAGTCTGCTTATATACTTTGGTTTTTGTTCATTAGGATTTTAGTATTTTTCTCTTACTAATTTATGTGGACTCTTTATATAAAGATGTTAACCCTCTTTATTTTGTATAGTTTTTTTTTATTAAGGTATCACTGATACACAATCTTATGCTCAGGTTTCATATGAGCAATATTGCAGCTACTACATTCCCCCCATTATCAAGTTCCCACCACATACCCCATTACAATCACTGTCAATAAGCATAGTAAGATGCTATAGAGTCACTACTTCTCTGTGCTATACTTCCTTCCCCTTGCCCCCCCAGTATTATGTGAGCTAATCATCATGCCACTTAATCTCCTTATCTCTCCCTTCCAACCCATCCTCCCCAGTCCTTTTCCCTTAGGTAACCGTTAGTCCATTCTTGGTGTGTTCTGTGAGTCGGCTGCTGTTTTGTTCCTTCAGTTTTTTCTTTGTTGTTATATTGCACAGATGTGTGAAATCATTTGGTACTTGTCTTTCTCTGCCTGGCTTACTCACTGAGCATAATACCCTGTAGCCCCATCCATGTGTTGCAAATGGTAGGATATGCTTTCTTCTTATGGCTGAATACTATTCCATTGTGTATATGTACCATATCTTCCTTATCCATTTATCTACAGATAGACACTTAGTTTGCTTCCATTTCTTTGCTATTGTAAATAGTGCTGCAATAAACATAGGGGTGCATATGTCTTTTTGAATCAGGGATCTTGTTTTCTTGGGATAAATTCCTAGGAGTGGAATTCCTGGGTCAAATGGTATTTCTCTTTTTAGATTTTGAGGAACCTGCAAACTGCTTTCCACGGTGGTTGAACTAATTTACAATCCCACCAGCAGTGTAGGAGGGACCCATTCTCCACATCCTCGCCATCATTTGTTGTTCCAACTTTTCAGTGTTGGCCATCCTCACTGGTGTGAGGTGATATCTCATTGTGGTTTTAATTTACACTTCTCTGACGATTAGTGATATGGAGCATCTTTTCATGTGCCTGTTGTCCATCCGAATTTCTTCTTTGGAGAAGTATCCCTTCAGATCCTCCACCCATTTTTTAATCAGGTAATTTGCTTTTTGTTTATTGAGGCTCGTGAGCTCTTTTTATATATTTTGTATGTCAACCCCTTTTTGGATATGACATTTATGAATATATTCCCCCATACTATAGAATGCCTTTTTGTTCTACTGATGGGATCCTTTGCTGTACAGAAAAGTTTTAGTTTGATGTAGTCCCACTTGTTCATTTTTGCTTTTGTTTCCCTTTCCCGAGGAAATATGTTTATGAAACAGTTCTCCATGTTTATATTCAAGAGAGTTTCACCTATGTGAGTTCGTTCTAAGAGTTTTATGGTTTCATGACTTACATTCAGATCTTTTATACATTCTGAGTTTTATTTTTGTGTATGGAGTTATACCATAATCCAGCTTCATTCTCTTACATGTAACTGTCCAGTTTTGCCAACACCAGCTGTTGAAGAGGCTGTCATTTCCCCATTGTATGTCCATGGCTCCTTTATCATAAATTAATCAGCTGTATATGTGTGGGTTTATATCTGGGCTCTCTATGCCGTTTCATTGATCTATAGGTCTGTTTTTGTGCCAGTATTAAATTGTCTGGATTACTGTAGCTTTCTGGTAGAGCTTGAAGTTGGGGAACATAACCCCCCGACTTTATTCTTCCTCCTCAGGACAGCTTTGTCTATTTAGGATCTGTGGTTCCATGTGAACTTTAGAACTATTTGTTCTAGTTCATTGAAGAATGCTGTTGGTATTTTGATAGCAATTACATTGAATCTGTAGATCGCTTTAGGCACCATGGCCATTTTGACAATATTAATTCTGCCTATCCAAGAGCATGGGATGAATTTCCATTTATTAGTGTCGTCTTTAATTTCTCTTAAGAGTATCTTGTTTTCAGAGTATAGGTCTTTCACTTCCTTGGTTAGGCTTATTCCTAGGTATTTTGTTCTTTTTGATGAAATTTTAAATGGAGTTATTTTCCTGATTTCTCCTTCTGCTAGTTCATCATTACTGTATATGAATGCAACAGATTTCTGTGTATTAATTTTGTATCCTGCAACTTTGCTGAATTCAGATATTAGTTCTAGTAGTTTTGGAGTGGATTCTTTAGAGTTTTTATGTATAATCTCATGTCATCTGCAAACAGTGACAGCTCAACTCCTTCCTTACCAATCTGGATGCCTTTTAATTTCTTTGTGCTGTCTGATGGCCATGGCTGGGACGTCCAGTACTGTGTTGAATAAAAGTGGGGAGATTATGCATCGTTGTCTTGTTCCCAATCTTAAAGAGAAAGCTTTCAGCTTCTCACTGTTAAGTATAATGTTGGCTGTAGGTTTGTCATATATAGCCTTTATTATGGTGAGGTACTTGCCCTCTATACCCATTTTCTTGAGAGTTTTTATCATGAATGGATGTTGAATTTTCTCAAATGCTTTTTCGGCATCTGTGGAGATGATCATGTGGTTTTTGTCCTTTTTGTTGATGTGGTGGATGATGTTGATGGATTTTTGAATGTTGAACCATCCTTGCATTCCTGGAATAAATCCTACTTGATCATGATGGATGATCCTTTTGATGTATTTTTGAATTCAGTTTGCTAATATTTTGTTGAGTATTTTTGCATCTATGTTCATCATGGATATTGGTATGTAGTTTTCTCTTTTTGTGGTGTCTTTGCCCGATTTTGGTATTAGAGGGATGCTGCCCTCATAGAATGAGTTTGGAAATATTCCCTCTTCTTCTCCTTGGAAAACTTTAAGGAGGATGGGTATTAGGTCTTGACTAAATGTTTGATAAAATTCAGCAGTGAAGCCATCTGGTTCACGGGTTTGTTCTTACGTAGGTTTTTGATTACCAGTTCAATTTCATTACTGGTAATTGATCTGTTGAGATATTCTGTGTCTTCCTGGGTCAGCCTTGTAAGGTTGTATTTTTCTTGAAAGTTGTCCATTTCTTCTAGGTTATCCAGTTTGGTAGCATATAAGTTTTCATAGCATTCTCTAATAGTTCTTTGTATTTCTGTGCTGTCCATAGTGGTTTTTCCTTTCTCATTTCTGATTCTGTATATGTGTGTAGACTCTCTTTTTCTCTTGATAAGTCTGGCTAGGGGTTTATGTATTTTGTTTATTTCCTCGAAGAACCAGCTCTTGCTTATGTTAATCCTTTGTATTGTTTAATTCGTCTCGATTTCATTTATTTCTGCTCTAATCTTTATTATGTCCCACCTACTGACTTTGGGTCTCATTTGTTCTTCTTTTTCTAGTTTCGTTAATTGTGTAGACTGCTCATATGGGAATGTTCTTCTTTCCTGAGGTAGGCCTGTATTGCAGTATACTTTCCTCTTAGCACGGCCTTCACTGCGTCCCACAGATTTTGCCGTGTTGAATTATTGGTGGCATTTGTCTCCATATATTGCTTGATCTCTGTTTTTATTTGGTCATTGATCCACTGATTATTTACGAGCATGTTATTAAGCCTCCATATGTTAGTGGAATTTTTCATTTTCTTTGCGTAATTCATTTCTAGTTTTATTCCTTTGTGGTCTGAGAAGCTGGTTGATACACTTTCAATCTTTTTTAATTTATTGAGGCTCTTTTTGTGGCTAGTATATGATCTATTCTTGAAAATGTTCCATGTGCACTTGAGAAGAATGTGTATCCTGTTGCTTTTGGGTGTAGAGTTCTGTAGATGTCTGTTAGGTCCATCTGCTCTAATATGTTGTTCAGTGCCTCTGTCTCCTTACTTATTTTCTGTCTGATTGATCTGCCCTTCAGAGTGACTGGTGTGTTGAAGTCTCCTAGAATGAATGTATTGCATTCCATTTCCCCCTTTAATAGTGTTAGTATTTGTTTCACATACGTAAGAGCTCCTGTGTTGAGTGCATAGATATTTATAATGGTTATATCTTCTTTTTGGATTGACCCTTTTATCATTATGTAATGTCCTTCTTTCTCTCTTCTGACTTTCTTTGTTTTGAAGTCTATTTTGTCTGATATAAGTACTGCAGCTCTTGCTTTTTTCTCCCTATTAGTTACATGAAATGTCTTTCTCCATCCCTTCACTTTTAGTCTGTGTATGTCTTTGGGTTTGAAGTGAGTCTCTTGAAGGCAACATATAAATGGATCTTTGTTTCTTTTCCATTCAGTGACTCTATGTCTTTTTGACTGGTGCATTCAGTCCATTTACATTTAGGGTGATTATGGATAGGTACATACTTACTGGCACTGCAGGCTTTAAATTCGTGCTTACCAAAGGTTCAAGGTAAACTTCCTTACTATCTAAAAGTCTAACTTAACTCACTTTATATGCTATTACAAACACACTCTGAAGGTTCTTTTTTTTGTTTTTTTCCACCTCCTTTTTCTTCCTCCTCCATTCTTTATATATTAAGTATCATATTCTATATTCTGTACTGTTTGTCTACCCCTTGATTGACTTTGGGGATAGTTAATTTAATTTTGCATTTCCTTAGTAATTAGCTGTTTTACTTTCTTTACTGTGATTTTATTGCCTCTAGTGACATCTATTAAACCATAGGAACATTTCCGTCTATAGCAGTCCCTACAAAATACACTGTAGAGATGGTTTATAGGAGGTCAATTCTCTCAGCTTTTGCTTATCTGGGAATTGTTTAAGCCCTCCTTCAATTTAAATGATAATCTTGCCAGATAAAGTAATCTTGGTTCAAGGCCCTTCTGCTTCATTGCATTAAATACATCATGCCACTCCCTTCTGGACAGTAAGGTTTCTGCTGAGAAGTCTGATGAAAGCCTTATGGGTTTTCCTTTTTATGTGATCTTATTTCTCTCTCTAGCTACTTTTAATACTCTGTCCTTATCCTTGATCTTTGCCATTTTAATTACTATATGTCTTGATGTTTTCTTCCTTCGGTCCCTTGTATTGGTAAATCTGCGCACCTCCATGGCTTGAGAGACTATCTCCTTCCCCAGATTAGGGAAGTTTTCAGCAATCACCTCCTCAAAGACACTTTCTATCCTTTTTTCTCTCTCTTCTTCTTCTGGTACCCGTATAATGCGAATATTGTTCCGTTTGGATTGGTCACACAGTCCTCTCAATATTCTATCATTCTTAGAGATCCTTTTTTCTCTCTGTGCCTCAGCTTCTTTGTATTCCTCTTCTCTAGTTTCTATTTCATTTATCGTCTCCTCCACCATATCCAATCTGCTTTTAATACCATCCATTGTGCTCTTCAATGATTGGATCTCTGACCAGAATTCATTCCTGAGTTCTTGAATATCTTTCCTTACCTCCATGAGCATATAAATGATTTTTATTTTCAACTCCCTTTCAGAGAGAATCATGAGGTCGATATCATTTAAATCTTTCTCAGGAGTAGTATTAATAATTTTAATCTGGACCAGGTTCCTTTGGCATTTCATATTTGTGTATGGTGCCCTCTAGCACCCAGAAGCTCTACTCTTTGGAGCTGCTCAGCCCCTCAAGCAATATCAGGGATTGCAGGGGAGTGGTATTAGTGCCTCGGGGGAGGAAAGAGCTGTTTCCTGGTTCCTGGTTGCTATGCCTGTCTCCACTGCCTGAATCAGTGGGCCGAGCACACAGGTATAAGCTTCTGTGCTGTGCGTGTTTAGTTGCTGGAGACAGATTTTCCCTCTGGCTGGCCTAATGCCAGCGTAGGGTTTCCTGGTTTGCAAGCCCAGTGGGGCTGACCAGGAGAAAAGCGCAGTAGTCTGCCTGTCACAGAAGGTATTCTTGGAGCCATGTAGGTTGACAGAGAGCTGGAGCACCTGAAGATCGTGAAAACTCCCAATCTGCTGGGCAGAGTGCAGCCAGACAATTTTGTCTACCTGTCCTCTCTCCTGAGCAGTGAGCTCTGTGCAGTCCTTGCCCCTTAGCAGCCCTCTTGCTAAGGGCTTCTTTGTTAGGAAGTATCTTAGTCTGTCCACTTTTCTTTTTCCCCAGAGCAGCCAGATATGGATCCCTGCTTTCCACAAGCAAGTGGGATCTCAGTCTCTCCAGGAATTCTGCCTGTCTTAGCTTTCCAACCCTTAATTACGAGAGTACCATGCAAGCACCATGAAATGTATGTTTGTGCTCCCAGAGCAGATCTCCTGAGTTAGGTATTCAGCAGTCCCAGATCTCCACTCCCTACCTGGTCCGTTCCTCTTCCTCCTGCCAATGAGCTAGGGTCAGGGAAGGGCTTGGATCCCGCAGGACCACAGCTTTCATACATTACCCTTTTCCGTGAGGTCAGCTATTGTCTCCAGGTGTATGCAATTTGTTGCAGTCCTTTTTCCTGTTGCTCTTTCAAGAGTAGTTGTATTAATTATATGTTCATATTATGTGTGGTTTTGGGAAGAAGCCTCTGTCTCACCTCTCACGCTATCTTTAATCCAATCCTTTCATGGTAACTTTTTAAAAGTAAGGTTAATTCAGTATTTTTCTTAAAAGACTACTTTGTGCAAATGAGTCTCTTAGAGTGAAGAATCTGGGCAATGTGTGTAGGACCCCTCATTTCTGTGAGAGCTAGGTATTTGAGTTAATAATAACTTAATGAATTTGTCACTGCATTTTCATTGATTAATGTTTTATAAGACAACCTTTACATATAGTATAAATAATAATGCTACGGATCTATGATCAGAGAGAGATTAAGCCAAAAACCTTCTCTGATGAGAAGGGGAAATTTGAAAGTATGTTTTTAGAAATGTAGAGTTCTAAGACTTTGGAGAGACAATTCCAGGCTGCTAAAATGTCTTGTGCAATCAGTCTATCGTTGAAGGTGGTTGTAATTGGCTTTGTTTTTATAATTGTAGCAATATCCATGGAAGAAATCCACATTTAAAATATGTAATTGTTTTTAGGCTTCAGAAACTAGCTTTAAGAAATAATTGTACATCTACATCTCAACATTTACGACTGCTTATTAGAGGACAAGATCAGGACTGCTTTCAGGTTTGTGGAGTGTATGGTTTTATGGTGTTTTATGTTTTGTCTGTGTCCAGGACACTTACATATGCAGACTATTTTGTATAGATCATCTTTGAAGAGTTTCTGTTAATGCTATGTTTTATTTATGCTACTACTTTGTTTTATGCCGTGATTGTTTTTAAATTGTAGCTTCAGCACACTTTTGGTTCAGAAGAGAGACTGACCAGTAACTGTGAGATCAGAATTGATCCAAAGGAAGACAGTAACATCTTTGTATTATTTGCACCTACTCGATTATCTTGTATGTTGGCTAAACTAGAAATTAAACAACTTGGAATTCGATCACAACCAGCCATTAAGTTCACAGTAAGATAATTTTATTGCTTTTTTCTTTGTATAGAGTTTATGATCTTTTTTTAAAATTATTTTAATATTGATGAATTATTTAAACAATAGTTTTTATAAGTCAAAGTATGTGATTGCCTGGATTTACAGACAAATTAGGGAGTAACTGTATAATTATATCCTTTGTAGAATTGTTGTGTGGTAAAAGCAGTCACTGAAAGTATTTCTATAAGTAACAGTCTTTTGTAATGCTTTTTTATTAAAGTATGGTTGATATACAATCTTATGTTTGTTTCAGATGCACACCACTGTGGTTCAGCAGTTAAACATCATCAGATCCTTACCCCTCTAGTGCAGTTAGTATCTGTCAATGTACAAAGATGTTACAGAATCATTGGCCATATTCTTCATTCTATATTACCATCCCCGTGGCCAATTTATATTGTAATTGCAAATTACTGTGCCCCTTTATATAACTGTTGTTGCAAAGGGAGATTTGGAGTGAGTGAGTTCTTCTTCCAGAGTATGGACGAAAAAACAATTTTATTCCCCCACACCCTCCCCAGTCGTTCCCCCTTAGTAACCACTAGTCACTTCTCAGTGTCTGTGAGTCTTCTGCTGTTTTGTTCCTTCTGTTTTGCTTTGTTTTTATATTCTACAAATAAGTGAAATCATATTTCAGTGAACATAATACCCTCTAGCTCCATCCATGTTGCTGCAAATGGCAGGATTTCTTTTCTATTTATGACTGAATAATTTTCCATTGTGTATATATACATAATTTCTTTATCCATTCATCTACTGATGGACACTTAGATTGCTTTCGTATCTTGGCTATTGTAAATAGTGCTGCAATAAACACAGGGGTGCATATGTCTTTGAATCAGGGATCTTGTTTTCTTTGGGTAAATTCTTAGAGGCAGAATTCCTCAGTCAAATGGTATTTCTATTTTTAGTTTTTTGAGGAACTTCCATATTTCTTTCCACAGATCTGTGGGCTTCCATAGTCTGAGAGACCATTTCCTTCCCCAGTTTGGGGACGTTTTCAGCAATTATTTCTTCAAAGACACTTTCTATCCCTTTTTGTCTCTCTTCTTCTTCTCTTACCCCGATAATGCAAATATTGTTCCATTTGGATTTGTCACACAGTTCTCTTAATATTCTTTGATTCCTAGAGATCCTTTTATCTCTCTCTGTCTCACCTTCTCTGTATTTCTGTTCTCTGATTTCTATTCCATTAACAATCTCTTGTACCTCATCCAGTCTGCTCTTAAGTCCATCTATTGATTGTTTCATTTCTGTTATCTCCCTTTGGACTTCATCCCTTAGGTCTTGCAATTTCTCTGCAGGTCCATCAGCATGGTTATAACTTTTTTTTATACCTATTTATTTATTTATTTTTAATTTTTTTGCTATCATTAATCTACAATTACATGTGCAATATTATGATTATTAAACTACCCTGTTCATCAGGTCCCCCCCACCAGCCCCATTACAGTCACTGTCCATCAGCATACTGAGATGCTATAGAATCACTACTTGTCTTCTCTGAGTTGTACACCCTACCCATGCCCCCAACATTACATCTGCTAATCGTAATGCCCCTTTCTCCTCCTTATCCCTCCCTTCCCACCCATCTTCCACAGTCCCTTTCCCTTTGTTAACTATTAGTCCGTTCTTGGGTTCTGTGAGTCTCCTGCTGTTTGGTTCTTTCTGTTTTTCTCTTTGTTCTTATACTCCAAATATGAGTGCAATCATTTGATACTTGTCTTTCTCCGCCTGGCTTATTTCACTGAGCATAATACCCTCTAGCTCTATCCATGTTGTTGCAAGTGGTAGGATTTGTTTTCTTCTTATGGCTGAATAATATTCCATTGTGTATATGTACCACATCTTCTTTATCCATTCATCTACTGATGGACACTTAGGTTGCTTCCATTTCTTGGCTATTGTAAATAGTGCTGCGATAAACATAGGGGTGCATATGTCTATCTATGGCTGAGTAATTCTTTAGGGCTGCTGCATTCTTAGGGTAAATTCCTAGGAGTGGGATTACTGGGTCAAATGGTATTTCTATGTTGAGTTTTTTGAGGAACCTCCATACTGCTTTCCACAATGGTTGAACTAATTTGCATTCCCACCACAGTGTAGGAGGGTTCCCTTTTCTCCACATCCTCGCCAACATTTGTTGTTGCTTGTGTTTTGGATGTTGGCCATCTTCACTGGTGTGAGGTGATATCTCATTGTGGTTTTAATCTGCATTTCTCTGATAATTAGCGATGTGGAGCATCTTTTCATGTGCCTGTTGGCCATCTGAATTTCTTCTTTGGAGAAGTGTCTATTCATATCCTCTGCCCATTTCTTAATTGGATTATTTACTTTTTGTTTGTTGAGGTGCATGAGTTATTTATATATTTTGGATGTCAACCCCTTATCTGACATGTCATGTATGGATATATTCTCCCATACTGTAGGATGTCTTTTTGTTCTACTGATAGTGTCCTTTGCTGTACAGAAACTTTTCAGCTTGATATAGTCCCACTTGTTCATTTTTGCTTTTGTTTCCATTGCCCGGGAGATATGTTCATAAAGAAGTCACTCATGTTTATGTCCAAGAGATTTTTTCCTATGTTTTTTTCCAAGAGTTTTATGGTTTCATGACTTACATTTAGGTCTTTGATCCACCTTGAGTTTACCTTTGTGTATGGGGTTAGACAGTAGTCCAGTTTCATTCTCTTACATGTAGCTGTCCAGTTTTTCCAACACCAGCTGCTGAAGAGGCTGTCATCTCCCCATTGTATATCCAAAGGTCCTTTATCAAATATTAATTGACTGTATATGTTTGGATTTTCTATTCTGTTCCACTGGTCTGTGGGTCTGTTTTTGTACCAATACCAAATTGCCTTGATTACTGTGGCTTTGTAGTAGAGCTTGAAGTCAGGGAGCGTAATTCCCCCTGTTTGATTCCTCCTTCTCAGGATTGCTTTAGCTATTCGGGGTCTTTTATGGTTCCATATGAATTTTAGAATTATTTGTTCCAGTTCATTGAAGAAAGCTGTTGGTAGTTTGATAGGGATTGCGTTGAATCTGTAGATTGCTTTAGGTAGTATAGCCATTTTGACAATATTTATTTTTCCTAGCCAAGAGCATGGGATGCATTTCCATTTGTTAGTGTCCTCTTTAATTTCTCTTAGGAGTGTCTTGTAGTTTTCAGAGTACAGGTCTTTCACTTCCTTGGTTAGGTTTATTCCTAGGTATTTTATTCTTTTAGATGCACTTGTGAATGGAATTGTTTTTCTGATTTCTCTTTCTGTTAGTTCATCCTTAGTGTATAGGAAAGGAGCAGATTTCTGTGTGTTAATTTTGTATCCTACAACTTTTCTGAATTCAGATATTAGTTCTAGTAGTTTTGGAGTGGAGTTTTTAGGGTTTTTTATGTACAGTATCATGTCATCTGCAAATAGTGACAATTTGACTTCTTCTTTACCAATCTGGATGCCTGTATTTCTTTGTTTTGTTTGATTGCTGTGGCTAGGACCTCCAGTACTATGTTGAATAACAGTGGAGAGAGTGGGCATCCCTGTCTTGTTCCCAATCTTAGATTAAAGCTTTCAGCTTCTTGCTGTTATGTATGATGTTATCTATGGGTTTGTCACATATGGCCTTTATGATGTTGAGGTATTTGCATAACTTTTATTTTTAATTCTTTTTCAGAATGATTGGTTCTTTCTATCTCACCAGGCCCTCTCTTTGGGGTTGTGTGAGTGATTTGTGGCTGGACCAGATTCTTCTGTCTTTTCATGGTGATAGAAGTGATCGCCAGCAGTTGGCACATGTGTCAACTGGAGAACAAAGTCCCTTCCTGCTTTCTCCTTGCCTTTCCCTTCTCCACTGCCTGTGCCAGTTTCCTGCACACAGGGACTAGTCTCTGGGATAATCTCCTGAGCTGCTGTGGGCAGGGCAGCCCTCAGGATAGCCTAGGGCACTGTGGGGGATCGCAGACAGTTGCCTTCCGGACCTTGCTCCAGCTTCCTCTGTCTGTGCTGGTCAGCTGCGCGGCGGTGGCAGCCTCTGGGTCTGTCCTGGTTAGCTGTGTGCTGGGAGAAGACTTTGTGTAGTTGCTGTGGGCTGAGCTGTTCCCCGGTGCTCTGCAGCAATGGCGGGTCAGCCGGTTTGCTTGCAGCACCGGGAGCGGAGAATGAATGGCAGGCTGCTTATCACCGTGATGGGTTTCAGAGCTGCGTTACCACCCAGGGGGTTAGGGCACCTGACTTCCTAAGATTCCCAGCCTGCTGGTGCTGAATGTGCTGGGACGATTTTGTCCAGCTGTTAAGCCCTTGTCCCTTTAAGACTTTTAAAAAACGCCTGCTTTTCTTTTGTCCCAGGGGAGCTTGCTGTGGGGACCCACTTGCAGTGTCCATCTTGGATTTTACTTTTCCGTTCTTCTAATATCCAGTACACCATGCAATGTGTGTCTGTCCTCCCAGTGCAGATTACTAGGGCTGGTTATTTAGTAGTTCTGTGCTTCCACTGCCTCCCCATTCTGCTTCTTTTCCTCCCACTGGGGAGCTGGGGTGAAGGGAGTGTTTGGGTCCCGCTGGGTCACAGCTTTGTATCTTACCCTTTTCGTTAGACCCTGAGTTCTCGCAGATGTAGATGTAGCCTGGCTGTTGTACTGTATCTTCTGGTGTTCTTTTAGGAATATTTGTATTTTCAAAAATATATATGGTTTTGGGAGGAGATTTCCACCGCCCTACTCACGCCGCCATCTTGAGCCATCCTCACCCAAACACTTCTTAAGCAAGCATATCTAATCTTATTACTTTATCATCTAAGCTTGGCTGTTGTAGCAGTGCAATAGTTTAGCATATTAGGATTTAAATAGTGTCATAGTTCTTTGACTTGTTTTTCTCTTAAGCCAAAGTCTTTAATATAATGCTTCACTGGAGGTGTGATCACTACTATCCAAAGTACACAAGAAATAATAATTTTAATTAAATCTGTATGTATATTCTTCTCTAGCTATTTAATCTCCTTTCTGTTTACATAAAAATAACTTTGGATGTACATATTCTGTGTTTTTAGATACCTTTGTCTGGATATGGAGGAACAAGTCATCTTATTTTGGAAGATGTTAAAAAATTTTCTGACAGTTACATGTTAACAGTGAATGACTTAATACCCGGCAAAGAAAGTAGAATTGTTTTTTCTGTTCATAACACTGGCTCTAGGGCAGCTTTTGTTAAAGCGGTAGGTTTTCAGGATTCTCAGAAAAAAGTTTTGCTGGATCCTAAAGTATTAAGGATTTTTCCAGATAAATTTGTGCTCAAGGAAAAAACACAACAAGTAAGTATAGAAGTTTATGCATTAAAAATATGACCTCATTTTTGGGTTAAATTAATAATTGTATATTTTATGGCTAAATACTAAAATAGTATCTGAAAGTAATAGATAAATACAAGTACTTACCTCTTTTCTTGGAATGAAATTACTTATTCAAGAAAAATGTTTAATATTCACCCCTGATTCTTTTTCTTGGCATCAGGATGTAACCATAATATATAATCCATCAGACAAAAATAGCAATTATAAAACTGCAACAGAACTTTCAACTATATGCCTTTTTGGTGGAGATGAAATTTCAAGGCAGCAGTATCGAAGGTAAGTCACTTACCTTAGATGATGTTGGGAACTATTCAGTAGAAATAATGGAGGCTTTAAAAAATGGTATGGTTTGAGATTGGGAATTTATAGAATATGTTTCACTACTTATTAGTGAACCAGTAGGTGAAAAATCTTATTAAATTCGTGTAGCTGTTAAGCTACCATAATGTGAGGAAAAAACATCTATAGAAAAGTCGTCTCCAAAGTTTTAAGTGTGCCTCTTTTCTAGACATGTGTGCTGTGCCTCTTTTCCTTTACTCAGGGGCCTCAGACTTCAAAGTAGGACCACCTTGTAATGACGGTAGATCAATCAGAAAAGCTTTAAGAACTACTGACTGAAAGAGTATATTGTATAAACACACCTAACTTATCTGGAATATTTCTGGGAATGTTGTGAATTTACTTGAAAGAATCAGATGTGTAGTATGTTTAACTTGGCTAGCTTCATAAATCATGTACTTCTAGAAAATTTGGTGCATCTATTTCAAATATAGTTTAATATGCTAAAATGTTGTTAAACTTACTTAGATTTAGGTGTGATTTAACATTCTTGTATGTTGGATTCAGTGTTCTTGTATTACAAAATTTTGTCTCTTAGTCTAGAGGACCTGAATATGAAGTAAGTGAAGCTCACAATATTTCATCTGTTAGTAGGAAATCATTGATTCCCAGCAGGGGTGGGGCACATTCTTTCCTTCTTCCAACACTTTGTGCCTTGCTTTGTTTTATTCTGATATATAACTTAAGACATATTTTTATTTTTAACCTATCAAAGATTATTGGAAATGTTTAAAAAGAGTTCACTCATAAATTACTACATGATGTTAAAACAGACCCAATGGGAAGAGCTCAACTTTGAACTTGGTTTTTTCTCAATTAAGTATTTTAGAAATAGAAACTGGCATTTGGAGAAATTCAATTAGCAGGTTTTTTGTTTGTTTTTTCCTTTTTCCCTACTGGGATATATAAATCAGCATATTTGAAACTTACGGTAATGAGATTTCCTTTGTGAATATCAGAGTTTATGGGGAAATTAACATTTTAGTTCTCTTACCTCAAAATTTTCTAGAAGAGGCCAGAGAGACATAGGTATATGGTAATTTAAATGTCTTCCTCTGATGTGTAGTTTTTATAATTTTCTTGATATAGTCTTTTTTTTCTGAGGTAAATTTCTAACTATGACCAAATTATCACAAATAATGAAAATATAAGACCTGAAAAAAATTAATTTTAATTTTCTTTCTACTCTTATATTAGGGACTTCTTGTTTTGATGTTAGTATCTAACTGAAACTGATTATTGTACTACCATGTATAACTTTTAAGGGAACTTTCAAAGTAGGCTTTGTTTTTAAAATGACTTACATTAGGACTTAAGGCATGAGATCTATTTACTAATATGTCATGCTATTAGTGGGATTTCCCACATATACTAATGAGTTCTAAGTAAGATTATTTTATATGTAAAACCACTTCTGAATAAAAAAAAATTTCTACTTGGCAGAGCCCTGTTGCACAAACCAGGGGTTATAGAACAGATATTTCCAGAAAATAGTGTGCTGCAGATTATTGATTTTGCTGAAGCCTTTCAAGATGAGCTACTAGTAACTGAAGGTAAGAATTTCAAGATGGCTAAAATCTTTGGGTCATTTGTAGTATTTTCTTGGTCCAGCAATACAATGTAAGAGGAAGATTGAGTTTAGATGTGGCATCAGGCTGAGCTTGAGCTACAGTTCTGCTGTTTGACTTCAGGTAGATGACATCGCTGAAATTCAGTTTTCTTATCTGTAAAATGAATATCTAACTGCTCATCCCATACAGAATTGTTGTGAAGTTAAAATGAGAGAGCTTTGCTATGTATGTGTTAGATATTGCATCTATTGTATGGGTAGACTTGGAAACAGAATGGTCCTTAAGCTCAAATTACTGTTTAAGATTTAATGATACCTTAACACTCATTTTGAGATTTCTGTGCTATTTTGCCTACTCTATGATTTTTGGAGTATGTGATGGTGGCCCCCCAAAAAATCCAAAATAGACAGTGGTAGAGTGACTTTAACCTGATTGGTTAGCTCTGTTTGAGCTAAAGAATTCCAGTGTTTAATGCTGTTTATTACTGACAAAAAAATATGTATAGAAACATACTTACTGTGTAAAAATGTACAGATTTTCACTGTAGTACTGCTGATAATAACAAGAAGTTAAAAGTAACCTAAATGCTTCAAAACAGGATTATTTAATTATGCAACAGAATATCTTTAGGTTATTAAAGCTATGATATGATTCTATGTTAAATGACATGGAAAGCTCTTCATTTATTAAGAAAAAATTATTTTTAAAAGTTGCACAGTAAGATCTCACTTTGGTAAAAATAATTTAATGTGTCTTTGTATAACTACATAGGTAACATCACAGGCATATACACACCAAAATATGAACAGTGACTATGTTCTGGTTGTAAAATTTCAGGTGGTAGTGTTTTCCCCCCCCACTTTTGCTTTCTAGTTTTCTAATGATGAAATATATATTGCTTCTGAGATATGAAATGATGCAGTTAAAAGGATATTTATACTTATGTAGAGGTGATATAGAGTAGTCTGTGATCTTTTCAGTAATTATGAGTCTAGATAATCTGCTCAAAGGGAAGGCAGGGGTGGGTTATTTAAAAATAACAAGATTTGAAATGGATCTTTCAACATGTGTTAAGTGAACAGAGTATGGAAAGAACCTTGGATTTGAAGTTGAAACTCAGTTCAGAGCCATCTCTGCCACTTAGCTCCTCTGAGTTTCACCTTCCTTACCCCTTCCTCATAAGAGCAAAAAAAAGAGTAGGAACTATTCCATGAACACAAAACTTAGCAATATGTTGCAACAGAAGACTGATGACAGTAGGTAGTGTGAGTTTGTAGTGGTTCTGAACTTGGCACAATTTTGTGATTCAGCAGCATTTCATACAGTGGTTGAATGGGCAGGTAGCCAGAGTCCAGGGTGACACTCCATAAAGATAACAGATACTGACTGTCCTTGCCCTTTAGGGGTTTTCAAACTGAGGGAAAGACAGGTGATCAAGGCATGGTATGACATGTGCTATGACAGAACTGTGTTTAGGAATCCAGGTGAGCTCAGAGAAAGGGTACCTCACTTAGAATGAGGTGGTTCCTGAGGTACCTTGAAGAACAAGTAGGAGTTGACAAGGTGGAGAAGAACGGGACCAGCATGGCAAAGGATGTTGCAGGGAGCTCCAAGTACAGAAATTAAGGAAATGTGTCATTTTAAGCATCACGTTGACAAATCCTCCCAGAAGCTCAAGTAACCTGCCGAGATCACCCACCTAACGTGGGGTTGACTAGGGCTACATGTAGGTCTTTGGGATGTCAGATTCCACCTCAGAGAATACCGAATTCCTCAAGATGGTATACGTATTATCCGGAGGAAGGAAGGGAACAATCCCACTTAGTGTTGGTTAATACCATAGATCACCAATGAGAACACTGTAGTTGAACTTTCCACTGATGGACAGTGATTATTTTGACTAACATGTTTGAGCATAGTACTAATTACAAGTATTTATAATTTCACTTTTCTAAATGTGTAATTAGTGGTAAATATTGCACAGCTGATGTAAACGTTTATAGTCAGGTGTCTTGATTATTATGAATTTGAACTTACATTCACTGTATTCTTCTAAAATTCCTTTTTTTTAAATATGCACTTTTCTTTTCTTTGTATCATTAATGAACAATTACATCAGCATCATTAGTAGTATTTTCTTGGTCCATTTCAGTGTAAAGGTTTTTCACTGTCCATCAGCATAGTAAGATGCTACAGAATCACTACTTCTCTTCTCTGCGTTATCCTGCCTTCCCTGTGCCCCCCTCCCACTACATAATGTGTGCTAATCGTAATGCCCCTTTTTCCCCCTTGTCCCTCCCTTCCCACCCATCCTCCCCAGTCCCTTTCCCTTAGTAACTGTTAGTCCATTCTTGGGTTCTGTGAGTCTGCTGCTGTTTTGTTCCTTCAGTTTTTTCTTTGTTCTTATACTCCAAAGATGAGTGCAATCATTTGATACTTGTCTTTCTCCGCCTGGCTTATTTCACTGAGCATAATACCCTCTAGCTCCATCCATGTTGTTGCAAATGGTAGGATTTGTTTTCTTCTTATGGCTGAATAATATTCCATTGTGTATATGTACCACATCTTCTTTATCCGTTCATCTACTGATGGACACTTAGGTTGCTTCCATTTCTTGGTTTTGTAAATAGTGCTGCGATAAACATAGGGGTGCATATGTCTTTTTCAAACTGGGTTCCTGCATTCTTAGGATACATTCCTAAGGAGTGGAATTCCTGGGTCAAATGGTATTTCTATTGAGATTTTTGAGGAACCTCCATATTGCTTTCCACAATGGTTGAACTAATTTACATTCCCACCAGCACTTTAGGAGGGTTCCCCTTTCTCCACATCCTCAACAACATTTCTTGTTGTTTGTGTTTTGGATGTTGGCCATCCTAACTGGTGTGAGGTGATATCTCATTGTGGTTTTAATTTGCAAATCTCTGATGATTAGCAATGGGGAGCATCTTTTCATGTGCCTATTGGCCATCTGAATTTCTTCTTGGGAGAAGCAGCATACAGATGGGTCTTTTCTATACATTCTGTTACTCTGTTTCTTTTGACTGGTGCATTCAGTCCATTTACATTTAGGTGATTATTGATAGATATGTACGTACTGCTATTGCAGGCTTTGGATTTGTGGTTACAAAGGTTCAAGGGTAGCTTCTTTACTATCTATCCGTCTAACTTTAACTCACTTATTACACTTTTATATACACAGTCTGATGATTCTTTATTTCTCCCCCATCTTATTCTTCCTTCTCCACTCTTTATATATTAGGTTATTTTATTGTATACACTTTTGTGTCTCCCTTGACTGCTTTTGTGAATAGCTGATTTTATTTTTTGCCTTTCATTAGTATTTAGTTGGTCTGTTTCTTTCCTATGATTTTATTTTCTCTGGTGGCATGTATTTATCCTTACAAGTAATTCCATCTAGAGAAGTCCCTTTAGAATACAGTTTCGAGATGGTTTTTGGAAGGTAAATTCTTTCAACTTTTGCTTTTCTAGGAATTGTTTAATCCCTCCATCAAATTTAAATGATAGTCTTGGTGGATACAGTATTCTGGTTCAAGGCCAATCTCTTTCTTTTTTTTTTTATGATATTATTGATATACACTCTTATGAAGGTTTCACATGAAAAAACCATGTGGTTACTACATTTACCCATATTAACAAGTCCCCACCCATAACCCAATGCAGTCACTGTCCATCAGTGTAGTAAGATGCCACAGAATCACTGTTTGCCTTCTCTGTGCTACACTGTTTTCCCCGTGATCCCCCACACCATGTGTACTAAACAAAATACCCATCAGTCCCCTTCTCCCACCCTCCCTATCTCCCCTCCCACATCCCTTCCCTTTGGTAACCACTAACTCCTTCTTGAAGTCTCTGAGTCTGCTGCTATTTTGTTCCTTTAGTTTTGCTTCATTGTTATACTCCACAAATGAGGGAAATCATTTGGCACTTATCTTTCTTCGCCTGACTTATTTCATTGAGCATAATATCCTCCAGCTCCATCCATGTTGTTGCAAATGGTAGGATTTGTTTGTTTCTTATGACTGAATAGTATTCCATTGTGTATATGTACCACAGGTTCTTTATCCATTCATCTACAGATGGACACTTAGGTTGCTTCCATATCTTGGCTTTTGTAAATAGTTCTGTGATAAACATAGGGGTGCATATGTCTTTTTGAATCTGAGAAGTTGTATTCTTTGGGTAAATTCCAAGGAGTGGGATTCCTGGGTCAAATGGTATTTGTAGTTTTAGTTTTTTGAGGAACCTCCATATTGATTTCCACAATGGTTGAACTAATTTACATTCCCACCAGCGGTGTAGGAGGGTTCCGATTTCCCCACATAGTTGCCAGCATTTGTTGTTCTTAGTCTTTTGGATGGTGGCCATCCTTACTGGTGTGAGGTGATATCTCATTGTGGTTTTAATTTGTGTTTCCCTGATGATTAGTGATGTGGAGCATCTTTTCATGTGTCTGTTGGCCATATGAATTTCTTCTTTGGAGAACTGTCTCTTCATATCCTCTGCCCATTTTTTCATGGGGTTATTTGCTTTTTGGGTGTTGAGGCATGTAAATTCTTTATATATTTTGGGTGTTAACCCCTTGTCTATTATGTCATTTACAAATATATTCTGCCATACTGTAGGATGTCTTTTCATTCTGTTCATGGTGTATTTGCTGTACAGAAACTTTTTAGTTTCATGTAGTCCCATGAGTTCATTTTTGCTTTTTCTTTCCCTTGATCAAGGAGATGCGTTCTGGAAGAAGTTGCTTGTGAGATTTTTGCCTATGTTGTCTTCTAAGAGTTTTATGATTTCATGACTTACATTCAGGTCCTTGATCCATTTTGAGTTTACTTTTGTGTATGGGGTTAAACAATAATCCATTTTTATTCTATTGCATGTAACTATCCAGTTTTGCCAAACTAGCTGTTGAACATGCTGTCATTTCCCCATTGTATGTCCATGTCTTCTTTATTGTATATTAATTGACCACATATACTTGGGTTTATATCAGGGCTCTCTCATCTGTTCCATTGGTCTATGGGTCTTTTTATGTTCCAGTACCAGATTGTGTTCATTACTGTGACTTTGTAGTAGAGCTTGAAGTTGGGGAGCATAATCTCCCCAGCTTTATTGTTCCTTCTCAGGATTGCTTTGGCTCTTCGTGGTCTTTTTCATTCCATATGAATTTTATAATGATTTTCTCTAGTTTGCTGAAGAATGCTGTTGGTATTTTGATAGGAATTGCATTGAATCTGTAGATTGCTTTAGGCAGGATGGCCATTTTGATCATTTTAATTCTTCCTATCCATGAGCACGGGATGTGTTTCCATTTATTGGTTTCTTCTTTAATTTCTCTCATGAGTGTCTTGTTTTCAGTGTAAAGGTTTTTCACTTCCTTGGTTAGGTTTTTTCCTAGGTATTTTATTCTTTTTGATACAACTGTGAATGGAATTTTTTTTCTGATTTCTCTCTCTGCTAGTTCATTGTTAGTGAATAGGAATGCCACAGATTTCTGCATATTAATTTTCTATCCCGAAACTTTGCTGAATTCACATATTAGATCTAGTAGTTTGGGAGTGAATTCTTTAGGGTTTTTTATGTACAATATCATGTCATCTGCAATCAGGGACAGTTTGACTTCTTCCTTGCCAGTCTGGATGCCTTTTATTTCTTTGTGTTGTCTGATTGCCATGGCTAGGACCTCCACAACTATGTTGAATAAGAGTGGGGAGAGTAGGCATTCTTGTCTTGTTCTCAATCTTAAAGGAAAAGCTTTCAGCTTCTCCCTGTTAAGTATAAAGCTGGCTGTGGGTTTTTCATATATGGCCTTTATTGTGTTGAGGTACTTGCCCTCTGTACCCATTTTGTTCAGAGTTTTTATCTTAAATGGATGTTGAATTGTATTGAATGCTTTTTCAGCATCTATGGAGATGATCATGTGGTTTATTTCCTTTTTTTTTTAGGAGAGCAAGGTACAGGCTTTTATTTTGTGGTTTGAGATAAAGTGAAAGGACAGAGCTCGCTCACACCAGAGGGGACAAGAGAGTCTGGGCTGGTGCGTTGTCTAGGGGTTTTATAGGCAGATGAGGATTTTTCAAGAACATGAAAAAAAGCTTAGGGGTGTGGACTTATTAAGTGGTCCCAGTGATGCCGCGGTTCTTGTTCACAGAGCCGAAGAATGAGCTTCACAAACACTCAAGGTAGGAGAGCAACGTATAGGCTTTTATTTAGAAATAACGTGAAAGACAGAGCTCCCAGCTCACGCTAGGAGGGGACAAGAGAGTCCCTGTCCTTCTTTTTGTTGATGTAGTGGATGATGTTGATGGATTTCGAATGTCATACCATCCTTGCATCCCTGGGATGAATCCCACTTGATCATGATGAATGACCTTTTTGACGTATTTTTGAATTCGGTTTGCTAATATTTTGTTGAATATTTTTGCATCTCTGTTCATCAGGGATATTGGTGTATATTTTTTTGTGTGTGGTGTCTTTGCCTAGTTTTGGTATTGTATGTCCTATGGTATTAGAGTGATGGTAGCCTCGTAAAATGAGTTTGGGAATATTCCCATCTCTTCTACTTTTTGGAAAACTTTAACAAGGATGGGTATTAGGTCTTCACTAAATGTTTGATAAAATTCAGCAGTAAATCCATCTGGTCCAGGCATTTTCTTCTTAGGTAGGTTTTTGATTACCAGTTCAATTTCATTGCTGGTATTTGGTCTGTTGGGATTTTCTGTTTCTTTCTGGGTCAGTCTAGGAAGGTTTTATTTTTCTAGAATGTTGTCCATTTCTTGTAGGTTATCCAGTTTTTAGCATATTATTTTTCATAATATTCTCTAATAACCCTTTGTATGTCTGTGGTGTCCGTAGTGATTTTTTCTTTCTCATTTCTGATTCTGTTCGTGTGAGTAGACTCTCTTTTTTTCTTGATAAGTCTGGCTAGGGGTTTATCTTTTTTGTTTATTTTCTCGAAGAACCAGCTCCTGCTTTCATTGATTCTTTCTATTGTTATATTCTTCTCGATTTTATTTATTTCTGCTCTAATCTTTATTATGTCCCTCCTACTGACTTTGGGAGGCCATTCTGTTTCATTGTATTAAATGTATCATGCCATTCTCTTCTGGCCCATAAGGTTTCTGTTGACAAGTCTGATGATAGGTTGATGGGTTTTCCATTGTCCGTGATCTTTTCTCTCTCTCTGGCTGCTTTTAATTCCCTGTCCTTGTCTTTGATCTTTGCCATTGTAATTATTCTATATCTTGGTGTTATCTTCCTTGGGTCCCTTGTGTTGGGAGGTCTGTGGGCTTCCATGGTCTGAGAGACTATTTCCTTCCCCAAACTGGGGAAGTTTTCAGTAATTATTTCTTCAAAGACAGTTTCCATCCCTTTTTCTCTCTCTTCTTCTTCTGGTACCCCTATAATGCAAATATTGTTCCATTTTGATTTGTCACATACTTCTCTTAATATTCTTTGATTCCCAGAGATCCTTCTATTTCTCTCTGCCTCAGCTTTTCTGTATTCCTGTTCTCTGATTTCTATTCCATTAACAGTCTCCTGCACCTCATCCAGTCTGCTCTTATGTTCTTCCATTGTTTGTTTCATTTCTGTTACCTCCGTATGAATTCATCCCTTTGCTCTTGCATATTTCTCTGCAGCTCCATTAGCATGGTTATGACTTTCATTTTGAATTCTTTTTCAGGTAGATTGGCTATGTTGGTCTCACCAGGCCCTCTCTCTGGGGTTGTCTGAGTGATTTTGGAGTGAACTAGCTTCTTCTGCTTTTTCATGGCAATAGAAGTGATCCCTGGCAAGTGGCGCCTTGTCAGCTGGGGGAACAAAGTCCCTTCCTGCTTACTGGTCACCTTTCCCTTCTCTGCTGCCTGTGCCAGTTACCCGCACTCGGGGAGCGGTCTCTGCGTTAATCCCCTAATCTGCTGTGGGTGCGGCAGCCCTTGGGATATCCTAAGGCACTCCTGGGGCTCACAGTCACTCATTGTGTGTTCTCCTCTGAGAATGGCACCCCTTCATGCCTTCCAGGCTTTGCACCAACTTTCTCTGTCTGTGCCAGGCAGCTGCATGCTGGCGGCAGCCTCTGGGTCTTGCGCAATTAGCTGGGCGCTGGGAGAAGTCTGTGTGGTTGCTGTGGGCGGAGCTTCTCCCCATCTGGTCCGCAGCAATGGTGTGTGAGGCGGTTTACTTGCAGTGCTAACGAGGGGGAGTGAACGGCAGGCTGCTTATCGCCCTAAGGGGCTTTGGAGCTGTATTGCCACCCAGGGGCTTAGGGCACCTGAAGTTCCTTAAGATTCCCAGCCTGCTGGGCTGAGTGTGCCCAGATGACTTTGTCCACCTGTTAAGCCCTTGTCCCTTTAAGACTTTTAAAGTGCCCGCTTTTCTTTTGTCCCACAGGAGCTGGCTCTGGTGGCCTGCTTGCAGTCTCCATCTCGGATTTAACTTTTCTGTTTCTCTAATATTCAGTACACCATGCAATGTGTGTCTGTGCTCCCAGTGCAGATTCCGAGGGCTGGTTATTTATTTAGCAGTCCTCTGCTTCTACTCCCTCCCCACTCTGATTCTTTTCCTTCCACCAGTGAGCTTCGGTGGGGGAGTGCTCAGGTCCCGCCAGGTCACGGCTTTGTATCTTATCCTTTTTGTGAGATGCTGAGCTCTTGCAGATGTAGATGTAGCCTGGCTGTTGTACTGTATCTTCTGGTCTCTCTTTTCGCAATAGTTGTATTTGCTGTATTTTCAAAATATATATGGTTTTGGTAGGAGATTTCTGCCGCCCTACTCTCACCACTATCTTCCAATGGTCACCAAAAAATGCACTTTTTAATATCTAATTCATTTGTTGAATAAAAGTGTGGTGTATAAAATTTCTTGTATATGTAAATTCAGGTGGACTAATCTAGCTATGTGCAACTTCAGCAGTATTTTACTAATCTACAATATTTAGTTACACGAATATTACCCAGTTTTCAGACTTAAGTTAAATGTCTGTGTGGTGTCACTTAAATATTGTGTGCTCTTAACCTCTCTGTGCTTCAGATCATCTTTGAAGTGATGATAGTGATGTCGGCCTCTGAGTGATGGTGCTAACTGAATAATATCCGGCAGGGCCTTTGTGCAGGAAGCTTATGTAAATGCTTGTGGCCACAGATATTTTTTAAAACATTCTTATTTTAATGCTTACAAAACCCAAGAGATGAATTGTTACTCCATATCATACTTGATGAGGCTAAAGCTTAGAGAGGCCAAGTTGCCAGATGTCATAGAGCTAATGATTGGCCGGAGTGGGTAGTTCTAATCCAGGGCCAGAGCCTGAGCTGCCAGTCACTGGTGCTGAACTGTCTATGAAAAACCAGTGCACCTACCCCCAACCTAAGGCTATAAATATTATAAGCTTACCTGTTATTTTGTGGTGTGATTATGTGAAGATTCATGTATCTCAACCATTATTTTCTGTTTCAGCGTATGATCTTCCCCAGCAGCCTAATGATGTTCAGCTCTTTTATGGAAACCTTCGTAAAATTATACTTTCAGTAATTGGAGAATTTAGAGATCCCATTTCTAACAGAGGATTTTTTCAGCCTTCTTCCGGAGCTAGCTTAGAATCTAAAAGGTAAAACAAGCAAACAAAGAAAACATCTTTCACCAGATTTCAAGATGATTTGATTCACAGAACTGATCTTTTCTCTGCACTCTTTTTTGTCTCAGAATATTTATTTCACCTTTATTTTTTAGTTTACATTATAGTAATTTCAAATTTATGGGAAAACTACAAAAATAGTACAAAGAACTTCTGCACTGAGATTCCTCAGTTATTAACATTTTACCATTTTTACCTTATTGATATTGATATATAAATATAACTTTTTTCTGAACCATTTAAGAAGTTGCAGGCATGAAGAGTAATTAGCCCTGAGTTTCCTAAAAACACACTTTATTACATGGCCATGGTGAACCCTTCAAAATTAGGATATTAATATTGATACAGTATTACTGTCTAGTCCACTTATTGCATTTAGACTTCCCCAGTTCTCCAATAATGTCCTTTGTAGGTAAGTCAAACAGACAAGAAACTTCCTCTTTGGTCCAGAATTTAATCTAGGATCACATGTTGGATGTAGCTAGCCTGTCTCTTCACTCTCCTTCAATACAGAACACTCCCTCAGTCTTTGCCTAGCTTTCATGACTGAACTAACACAAAGGTTGGATTATCAAATCAGATCCACAGAACCAAAGGTATTATCCAGAATTAAGCTTTACTGATAATTTTAAATGAAACATGAGGAAATCTGGGATTACTAATGATGCTTCAGAGGTCCTTTTTGAAGCATTAATACTCCACTCTGGCTCAAATTTAACCCAAGGTCTCTTAAGTTGTGCATGTGATATGTAGTTTGCACAAAATGGGGAATTATTTCAATCCCAAAAGTTCTCTGTTTTATAATTTGATAACCACATAACTTCAAACACCTATGCTACATAAATTCATTAATTTCAGATTTCTTTATCATAAACAATTCTAGATGGACCAGGAACATCCCATTAAGAGCATTCCTTAGGTAAGGACATTGTGCTTTGCTGGGAGATGTCATTAGCAAGATTACAAGGGGATTTGACCAAGTCACTTTTCTTTTTTTCCTGGGCATTTCCTGATGAAACGGAGAAGATAGTCTGTAGGCTTCTGCTTATTGTTTTCCTTCCAATGACCTTTATGTTTTTTCTGGATTATGGGACAGTTATTTTGTTAGGTACTCCTCAATTTCAGTTTGCAGATTCAGAACACCACAGCAATGATGCTGTTTGTTTTCTCAGCGCAGATTCTCAGGTGTAGACAATGCTGGCTGGTCCTGTTACTAGAAATATTTTTATCCCTTAGTTAAAATGCTGTCTGCCAGGTTCTCTTCTGTAAAGTTAATTAGTAAAATACCTTACAGGGGAATAAAGATGATGAGTTACCTTTTTCCTCATCAGACTTTTAGCACCTAGTGATAATTATTGCGTGAATCATACCATTACTATCTTTTTTACCAAATGGTGACTTTCTAATTCCATCTTTCTATATTTATTGTCTTTCCACTATGAGGAAGCGATCTACTTTTCCCTCTTTTATTTACTTATTCACTTATAGTAGGGTGGACTTATGGATTAAGTATTAATCCATTAATCCTTCCTCTTGCTCCTTGATCCTTTTGAGGTGCCTACCTCATTCTTTGAGTGCTTCCTTATTCATTGGCAATAACAGAATAGTCTAGCTCACCTTACACTTTTCCCTGTTCCAGCCCTAGAATAGTTGGGACTTCTCTTAGAAGTCCTGATTCTTTCTGGCAGAGAATGGCATTAGCAACCAGTATATGGGTAGTAGTGCTACTGTTCTTGAGCTGTCATTACTTCTAGGCCCCTCGGGTCTGGGAAGTACATGCATTTATATATAAATCCACATGTATCTATATCTGCCCATAAATTTGTTAAGATCATGGGTTTGCACAGATGCCTCCAATTCCCATCTAGCACAGTAGATTCTTTCCCATAATTGTACCTTTTTTTCTCCAATTACTGAGAATCCTGGCCCATATATTCTCAGCATGCTCAGATTTTACTCAATCTCCCTGTTTTTAACAATCTTCTCATCATAAGGGCCATCTCCCTGGGCCCAGTGCTGCCAACTCATATTGGCTGACAGTTCTCTGCAAGTCCCCATGCCAGCAACCAAGAGCGCACCTCTGACTCACCCAGCCACCCCCCCCCATCACCCTAGTGCCTCCTGCTCATGCCAGCTTACTTTCTTTTCCCTATTTGAATATTTTTTAAAGATATTCAAATATAGAATTAAAGATAGTGGTTATATATATTAAAAATTATCTTGAAAATCCTATAAATCGTGAGAAACTAGTTTTAGGAAATAAAAAGCCAAAACCAACATTTCCATTTTTAAAAATTATTTCTGACTTTTTGCTGGTTTCTCCATTATTTCTGGGGGCAGTAGAGGTCGGATTTGAAAAGGAAGGGATGAGCAGGTATGAATAAGTGCAAAGAGAGGAATTTCTCTCTGCTGAGTGTTGACTTGAAGATGTAACTCTGCTGCATAGTGGGAGAATAACTTCATTTAAGTCATGTGCTTTCATGAGTGCAAAATGTATTTGAATCACAATTTTTTATATTCTAGGACTTACTGGAAAACACTGTTTCAACACTTAATGAAAACTTAAACTTTATTAGCATTTCTTGCCATAGTATTTGCCATGTTGTTATTGTGCAGTTATAGGTACATTGAGTTTCATTGGTTTTTCAAAAATTCTTGATGTCGAATAATATCTAGTAAATAAGAGGCCCCAGAGGGCATGCAGAAGTCAAGACAGGAAATAAATTAAATCACTGAGTACTCTAATTAAAGGTAGAGGTAATAATATTTGACCTGTACTACTTTAAAAATACACAATGTGAAGGATTTTTATTCACTGAAAAATCCACAGTATATAATGTACTTTTAGTTTTCTCTAAATGTTCTCAGGTTTATGAGGAGTTAATGTAAAATCATGTTACTATGTGGCTTTTTATCATTTTTAATTTATTCTCTGTGTGTGTGTGTGTGTGTGTGTGCACGTGTGCACATCAGTGATACTGGCAGTTCTGGGAAGCATGGCGGCAGTGCGTCTTTGGATGTCTTACCAGTTAAAGGTCCTCAAGGTTTTCCACTCCTCTCACAAGCTGTTCCCCCACCTCAAGATGAGTCATCCTCTGAAGAAATGTGGGCTGTCCAGCCTGAACACTTGGTTTTGGTAGCCCCTTCTCCTCGTGAGTATATCAGCAAGGCCATGACAGGAATGCCCTCAAGAACCCAGGCTGTGCTCACTCTGCCTGGGCTCCTCTAGGACATGTGTACAGACTTTATGTGCTTCTGATTGGTGATACACTCAGGTCCTCTGCTCACCTACTAGGGACCCACTCAAGACTTGACCAGGTGTGGTCCCAACACAAGGCCACAGTCCCCCGTTCTCAGTCCAAGCTCCCAGGGCCCCTATAATAGTGGAACCATCCATGGTCCTTTCTCCCACCATATCCCCTGCCCCAAAGAGCTCATTTGGCACTTGGCCTCTTGTACATTTAACACTGATGTAAAAGTTGGTTCATAGTAGGAACAAACCTGGTACCTATGTAATGTGCCCAAGATAAGACCAGGTGGCAACAATTTCTAGATGTCCTTTTTTCACTAACTTTGCAGAGTATTGAACTTTTTTCAGTATCTTTGTAGTTTCCGAGAGTAAAAAAATGGTCTTGCTTTACCAAGGATTTGAAATTCCTTTGTTTGGGCTGGAGAAAGTAAAATAAGTTGGTATACTAATGTTTTTATTTAGGATTCATTTTTACTATGTATTAGCATTTGTGTTTTTCACTAATCCTAATAAGTAACATTTTATTTATCTGATATAATAGGTGATTTGGCAAAAACTGGATGTTTCCAGATTTTAAATAATTCTGTTAGGTTACTGAAATTTGAGCTCTACTGGCCAGCACATTGCCTTACGGTAACACCACAACATGGATTTATCACACGAGAGTAAGTATGACTTCCCTTTCCTCTGGGTATTATTCAGATGCTAGCTTGCTAACTTTTTAAGGATCGAATATATATCATTTTAATTTATTCAGTAGAATGTTGCAGTGTGCTGACTCTGTTCAAAGCACCATGGATGGTTTTGTGGGGCCACAGTGAATTAAAGACTAATGCCATTTAGCAGAGCAAAGACCATGTCAGCAGCCAGTTACACTGTATAGCCTGAAAGAGTCAAGAGAGACTTGTGAGGTGGGAAAGATTTCCTGGAGTGGAAGACATCAGAATGTTTTCTGATGATTTATTCTTCCTTCAAAATTACAAAGTAATGAATAATATTGGGCAGGTGATGAGGGTGTCTAAAGCCCATATGGTTCTGTCCTTTGTTACCTTGGGTTTGGCTCACTTATTCTGCTGATTTTGTCTAACGGGCATTTTATAGACAGAGCTTCCTGACTTTTAATATGTCTGAGCCATAACTAGCTACTTTCTACAAAGAATATTCTATGATAGAAGGAAGTCTTTTGGGGCCAAATACTGATAGGCAGCTGTCCTGTATATGCAGCTTGATTATCTATAGGAGGCGAAGCCACAGCTCTGCTACTTTTGGAGGACTTCATCTGGGTCTGCACAGGGCGTTCATATCTGAAAGTTGCTTCATATTTGGGAATAGCAACTTTGCAGAAGAACAGTGTGAAGTTTATTTACTTTTGCAAAATGATGGAGTATGTATTTTAGGAGAGTTTGTTTGAGACTGAGCTAAGCATGTTAGGGACACTCCAGAGAAGCATCCCTAGGACCAAGCCGTCAATTTAAGCATCTGATCAGTGGTTGAACTGATAGGTCAGATTGTTCGCAGATATTCTTTCCATCACCCCATGATTAACTATTAGCAGTGGAAAATAATCTTGCTCTGCCATTTTTGACATATGTACCAAAATAACTTTTGTAACTGGTAAATTCTTTTAAGTCATAAATCTGATTACATTGTCCACATAGAAAAGTCATCCTTCACATCCCATAGTTCCTGAACAGAGCAGTGAGCACAGAAAATTTTAGCAACTGGGTACAAAAAAGAGGCCATCTTTTAAAATTCCTTTGCCATCTGTCTCCTTTTCTTCCAGTTTCTTCCCCAGGTCTTACATTCTGTTTGTTCTGTGACTATATCATTCTTTATTATCAAATGGCTCAGAGCTTTTGTAGTACTGGTCTCTGCTCCAGAAATTTTTATTTTGAATTGCTTTGTAAATGTTATTTTTGTGGCATGGTCTGTTTTCACAAGAGTTTTACCCTTAACTTCATGGGCTCATGCACTCTGCTCTTTGTCAGCCACTGAGCTGGGGTGGATACAGAATGAAGTGTGTGGGAGCTCACCTCTGTGCCTACTCTATCTAAGCAATAAGGAAATAGTTGATCTTTGTCAGAGCAGCAAGCATAACTCTCTTGGTTGTTGTTATTACAGTGTAGGATATGCTTGAGTTTCATTCTTAAATTCTTTTTTTAAGGAGTAAGCTACAAATTCTTGTGAGTCCTAATTCTTCCTTATCTACAAAACATTCGATATTCCCATGGAGTGGTTTGATCTATATACACTGTGACAATGGACAGAAGGTACTTTCTTAAAGTTTTTTTTTGAGCAACATTTCTTTTTCAGCTTAAGTTTCATAATCCTTATTGGCACTTACATTTCAGAAGTCAAAGGAGAGTGTCTTTCTACCCAGCTAGACTTACTTAAATAGAGCATTTAGTACAGAGGTTTTCTTTTAGTGATCTGAACAATTCTCCTGGAAGCCATTATTATTTCCAAAGTTTGCTTTGAAAAAAAGAAGGAAGTTGAGGGAGACAAGGATAAAGTCAAAGATTTACTTTGAGACCTGATAAATTTTAATTGCTAAATTCATCAGGATTTCATTTGTTGGCATCACTTTTCTCTGCCATGATTTAAATATCAGAATTGTTTCTTTTAAAATGATAGCTACATTTGTCTCTTACCCCTTATTTGGTTCATTTCAGAAAATTGTAAAAGTCCAAATCCGAGAAGACTTGACCCAGGAAGACCTTTTCCCTCATGTGGCTTCCAGCCCGTTCGGAATCCTTTCCCGCATAACTGAGCCGTCAGTCAGTCATCTGGTAAAACCAGTTGCAAAACCACCTTCCACGGAAGTTAAGATACGGAACAAGACTATGACTTTTCCTACAACAGAACCTGGTGAAACTTCAGGTATCATATCACAGGATCATGTAATTCAGATGTCTGCTGGAATATTGAGTCCAGTGCTCTTTTCTTAGTTTACCACGTTAGTGACAGGCACAAAATTGTCCCCCTACTTCGGGAAAAAATCAAGTAGCCACTGGCAGCCATTTCTTTGATGAGCTGGATTTGTGGGAGCTTAGAAATCATGAGATGTTAAATCTAGGTACTTAGTAACTATATTTGAGGAGTCTTTGATTTTAGTGGATTAGACCCAACCCTCACTAGAGTCTTTACCAGAATTGCTAGTAAGCTGAAGAAGGGAGGTAAATGGGTAGAGCCCAGCCCTGTCACTTACTAATGTGACTTCGAGGCTCTAGAGAAGTTAATTAGACTTGCTCAGTTTTGCTGTTTGTAAAATGGCCATTGTAATCAACACCTATCACAGAGGGCTTTGAGAAACAAATGAAACAATGCCTGTTAAGCACTTAGTATAGTGTTTGTCATCTAGTAGCACTCAAGATCACTAATACTGCTCAGAAGTCCTGAGAATCCTCCTCTTTCTCTCCCTCCCTCTCTGTGGCAGCTCAGTCTAAATGGCTAGGCTTGTATGTAGGACCTTAAAAGGAATTGGGACCATTTTGTAACCTGGCTCACTTCCACTCAAGCTCAGTTTCCTCTTTTCATGGTCCTCTCCTGGACCTTGGCATACCCCAAAAGCTATTTTCACCTCGGTTTCAAGCTGTCACTTCCCAACTGGCTCCTCACCCCATCCAGTCTTTCAGCTCACTTCCTCTAGCAGCTACTGCAAATTCCCTGTGGCCATGCTGCTATCTTTTCATCTCCACCCCAGCCCTCTTACAGCCCTCCCTGAACTCCATGCTCTGTCGCCTTAGCTCCTGCCTCACTAGCATTCTGACTGCCTAATGCCCCTCCCTCTGTACCCAGTGTCTGCTGTGCAAAGTTGCCCTGGCAGAGATCCCGCTGGGGACCTGACCTCAGCTTTAGGCACCTGTACACTGGGCTTCTCCACCAGCCCTCTTTAGTGCATGGCAGTACCCTCCTCCAACAGTTATTTAATGGCCTCTTCTCAGGCCCCTCCCCTCCTGCTCACACACCCTTGGAAATGTAGAGGCCATTAGACTAGATGAATGGCTTCTGCTTCTATCACATGAACCCTTCTGCTTCTCAGTGACTTCCTCCTCCCACCTGTCTCCTGGGTAGCTTTCTCCTTCTGGAGCCACATTTCTGTCACACATGCAGGCTCCCCAGCACCTACTTGAGAAATGCCTCCTGGGCCCCATGTCCTTGGGCAGCTGCCCCTTCCTCAGAGCCCCTTCCTAGTGAGAAAGTTGTGCTCCCTGCCTTCACTGGCCTGAGCCACTTAGTTGCTGCCACCACAATGCCCCCAACCCACTCCTGTTGAGGTCACTGAAAGGGCCTTTTTTATATCTTTGTTAATTTGACAAAAGGTCAAACACTGTCGACCACTCCTCCTGCCTGGAATGCTGCTTTCTTGTGGCTCTTGGGTTGTTCCTGCCTCTCGTACTCCTTCCAGCTTCTCCTACTGACTCCTCTTCTTCCTGGGCCTTCTCTCTCTGCTCTCCCTGTGCCCCAGAGGTGCACACCAACACACACTCAGCTTCTGCATGTGGGCATCTATGCTCCCTCCTCCATTCAGTCCACTAGCAGGTCCTTTGCAGTCTGTCTTCAAAGTAGACCCCATTTCTGCCAGCTGCTTTTCTTCCCCTTGCCTCAGTTCATGCTTACTGCAGGCCCCCTGTGCACCATCTCTAAGCCCAGGGTGGCAGTGACATCTTTCCAGGGCTCCCTCTTCCACCTTGACCCTTTGCAGTCTCCTTTCTCCACAGCACCCAGTAATTCTTTAAAACTGTAAATCATCTTATTGCTCCTTTGCTTAACCCCTTCAGTGTACTTTGATGAAATCCAAAATAGGATATCTGTCCAACTTAGTTTTGTTAGAAAATGCTGTAGTTCCTGTTGGGTTCCTCTAGGGATCTGATGGTTGTATTTTTTTCTCTACAATGAGGTAATCAGTAATTATCACACATTTTCAAAATAATATGCTTGTTGACTTGCCTCTCTAAGAGTTAGAATTGTTATACCCTTTTAGAAAATTACCTGGAACTTGAAAATCATGGTAACATAGAAGTGAAATGGCATCTGTCATCTTTAGCTCCAGCTTATGTCAAGGTCAGTGATAATTGCCTTGAATGTATTCATTTTAATGTTTAAACGTCATACAGAGTGTTTTAAAACTGAATTATGACATAGATTGAGATTATTGGTTAAAGTTCTATGAATTTGTTTACTTGATTTTCTCTTAGACGGGGCTAATACATAGCCAGTCTTTTTCACAAGGTGGTGCTGAGAATCAAACTAGGCTGTATATGTGGAAATATGTGCTTGCTCCATTTAATGTTATCTCCAACATCCCTGATTTTTATCTGAAATAAGTTATTTTGAAAAGTATATTATAACTTTATTATAGAACATTGTATGTGTGTGTGAATGCATGTTCATTTTTCTCTCCCATGTTTTCAGTCAGTGGGACCTAGCATAGAAGATGGAATTGAATGTTCTTTGCCAGTGACTATTAGCTTACTGTGTACAGCAGATAGTCTTCACTGGTGGGCACTACCTGATTGAACATGTGTGTTGTCTAGAATACTGTGGCCTTTTGCCATGTATTTTGTGTGACAGTAACAGTTTTGAACCATAATGTTAACAGAATGTGTATAAAAGATACAAATACTAGAGCTGGGCCTACTGAACAGAAAGAACAGACTGGTGTTGCATAAGATGTTAAAATGTACATTCAGTGGGGCCTTCAGTGTTTTTAGGAAAAGGCAGCTTCTGACAGTATGAACAGCATCCTAAAAATCACCTAGCCACAGAGGAGTGGCAGCTGACAAGGAAGAGTTATCATGAAGCTTGTGTGAGCAAAGTCAGGAAATGCTCTCTGCCCACTGCCAAGCAGGGTTGTGTGTCCTCAAAAACCACAATGGTAATGGTAACATTCAGAGTGGATCCATTGGCTTTTGTATTTCTTCATTTGATTGTTTAAATGATTCTTTGTAGGGAGTGGATGAAAGTGGAGATGTTTTTAGAGCTACCTATGCAGCATTCAGATGTTCTCCTATTTCTGGTGTACTGGAAAGCCATGGAATCCAAAAGGTGAATTTTGACATTTTTTCAGAGCCAGCTGGTAAGAACGTGGTGTTCACTGACCAGGAGTGCCCCATTTGTATCCACCCATACTAGCCTTCTTCAGCTAGACTGGTGCTGCTCACATCCAGGCTGCCAAAGAACAGTCCTATTCCACACAAGTCAGCAGCAAAATCTCTTCCTTCCTAAACAGCTAAATAAGATACAATGCTCAGCAGTATGATTGATCTATGACGTTCTGAGAGAAGTACTTTAGTGGCCACAGACCGCCAGTTCTTAAAACACACTTTAAATAGCGCTGATCTACACAGTAGTTTTGTCCACCAGGAAAGTCTGCCCCTACTCAAAAACATCTCAATGTTCACACCTTTATTTATTTATTTATTTTGATATCATTAAGGTTTCTGCTAAGAAGTCTGATGATAGCCTGATGGGCTTCGCTTTGTATGTGATCTTATTTCTCTCTCTGGCTGCTTTTAATAGTCTGTCTTTATCCTTGATCTTTGACATTTTAATTACTATATGTCTTGATGTTGTCTTCCTTGGGTCCCTTGTGTTGGGAGATCTGTGCACCTCCATGGCCTGAGAGACTATCTTCTTCCCCAGATTGGGGAAGGTTTCAACAATCACCTCCTCAAAGACACTTTCTATCCCTTTTTCTCTCTCTTCTTCTTCTGGTACCACTATAATGCAAATATTGTTCTGTTTGGATTGGTCACACAGTTCTCTCAATATTCTTTCATTCTTAGAGATGCTTTATTCTCTCTGTGCCTCAGCTTCTTCGTATTCCTCTTCTCTAGTTTCTATTTCATTTATCGTCTCCTCCACCATATCCAATCTGCTTTTAATACCATCCATTGTGCTCTTCAATGATTGGATCTCCGACCAGAATTCATTCCTGAGTTCTTGAATATCTTTCCATACCTCCATGAGCATGTTAATGATTTTTATTTTCAACTCCCTTTCAGGGAGAGTCATGAGGTCAATATCATTTAAATCTTTCTCAGGAGTTGTATTAATAATTTTACTCTGAACCAGGTTCCTTTGGTGTTTCATATTTGTGTATGGCGCCCTCTAGTGCCCAGAAGCTCTACTCTCTTGAGCTGCTCAGCCCCTGAAGCAATGTGGGGGATTGCAGGGGAGTGATTTTGGTGCCTCCGGGGAGGAAAGGGCTGTTTCCTGCTTCCCAGCTGCTATGCCTGTCTTCACTGCCTGAACCAGTGGGCCGAGCACACAGGTATAAGCCTTTGTGCTTTGCATTTTTAGTTGCTGTAGACAGATCTTTCCTCTGGCTGGCCTAACACCAGGGTAGGTTTCCCGGTTTGCAAGCCCGGTGGGGCTTCCCAGGAGAAAGACACAGTAGTCTGCCTGTCACAGAAGGGGTTCTTGGAGCTGTGTAGGTAGCCAGGGAGCTGGAGCACGTGAAGATCGTGAAAGCTCCCAATCTGCTGGGCAGAGTGCACCCAGACAATTTTGTCTACCTGTCCTTTCTCCTGAGCCGTAAGCTCTGTGCAGTCCTTGTCCCTTTAGCAGCCCTCTTGCTAAAGGCTTCTTTGTTAGGAAGTCTCTCAGATTGCCCGCCTTTCTTTTGTCCCAGAGGAGCTAGATATGGATCCCTGCTTTCCACAAGCAGCTGGAATCTTAGTCTCTCCAGGAATTCTTCCTGTCTTAACTTTCCAACCCCCTAATTATGAGAGTATCATGCAAGCACCATGAAATGTAGATTTGTGCTCCCAGAGCAGATCTAAAGAGTTAGGTGTTCAGCAGTCCCAGATCTCCACTCCCTGTCTGCTCTGTTCCTCTTCCTCCTGCCGGTGAGCAGGGGTGGGGGAAGGGCTTGGATCCCACAGGACCACAGCTTTTGTACATTACCCTTTTCCGTGAGGTCTGCTCTGGTCTCCAGGTGTATGCAGTTTGTTGCAGTCCTCTTTCCAGTTGCTCTTTCAAGCTTAGTTGTATTAGTTATATTTTCATATTATATGTAGTTTTAGGAGGAGCCTCTGTCTCACCTCTCACGCTGCCATCTTAGTCCTCTCTTCATTGGTTCTTTCTGTTGTTTTATTCTTCTCAATTTTATTTATTTCTGCTTTAATCTTTATTCTGTCCCTCCAGTAGAAACTGACTGTGGGCCTCATTTGTTCTTCCTTTTCTAGTTTCATTAATTGTGAGTTTAGACTGTTCATTTGGGGTTGATCTCCTTTCCTGAGGTAGGGGTGTATTGCAGTATTTCCCTCTTATCACAGCCTTCACTGCATCCCACAGATTTTGTGGTGTTGAATTATTGTCATTTGTCTCCATATATTGCTTGATCTCTGTTTTTATTTGGTAATTGATCCATTAATTATTTAGGAGCATGTTGTTAAGCCTCCATGTGTTTGTGGACTTTTTCATTTTCTTTGTGTAATTTATTTTAGTTTCACATCTTTCGATCTGAGAAGCTTGTTGGTACAGTTTCAAACTTTTTGAATTTACAGAGGTTCTTTTCATGGCCTAGTATATGATCTATTCTTGAAAATGTTCCATGTGCACTTGAGAAGAATGTGTATCGTGTTGCTTTTGGATGGAGTGTTCTGTAGATGTCCCTTAGGTCCATCTGTTCTAATATGTTGTTCAGTGCCTCTGTCTATTTATTTATTTTCTGTCTGGTTCATCTGTCCTTTGGAGTGAGTGGTGTGTTGAAGTCTCACAAAATGAATGCATTGCATTCTATTTCCCCCTTTAATTCTGTTAGTATTTGTTTCACATATGTAGGTGATTCTGTGTTGGGTGCATAGATATTTATAAGTTATATCCTCTTGTTGGACTGACCCTTTATCATTATGTAATGTCCTTCTTTGTCTCTTGTGACTTTCTTTGTTTTGAAGTCTATTTTGTTTGATATAAGTACTGCAAGTCCTGCTTTTTTCTCACTATTAGTTGCATGAAATATCTTTTTCTATCCCTTTACTCTCAGTCTGTGTATGTCTTTGGGTTTGAAGTGAGTCTCTTGTAGGCAGCATATAGATGGGTCTTGTTTTTTTATCCATTCAGTAACTCTGTGTCTTTTGATTGGTACATTTAGACCATTTACATTTAGGGTGATTATCAATAGGTATGTACTTATTGCCATTGCAGGCTTTAGATACATGGTTACCAAAGGTTCAAGGGTAATTCCCTTACTATTTAACAGTTTAATTTAACTCACTTCATATGCTATTTCAAACACAACCTAAAGCTTCTTTTTTTTTTTCCTCCTTTTTCTTCCTCCTCCATTCTTTGTATGTTATGAATCATATTTTGTACTCTTTGTCTCTTGGGTGATATCTATTTAGCCTTAGGAATACTTCCATCTATAGGAGTCCCTCAAAATTCACTGTAGAGGTGGTTTGTGGGAGATTAATTCTCTTAGTTTTTGTTTATCTGAAAACTGTTTAATGCTTCCTTCAAATTTAAATGATAACCTTGCCAGGTAGAAGAGTATTCTTGGTTCAAGGCCCTTCTGCTTCATTGCATTAAGTCTATCATGCCACTCCCTTCTGGCCTGTAAGGTTTCTGTTGAGAAGTCTGATGATAGCCTGATGGGTTTCCCTTGTATGTGATCTTTTTTTTCTCTCTAGCTGCTTTTAAAAGTCTGTCTTTTCCTTGATCTTTGCCATTTTAATTATTATCTGTCTTGATGTTGTCTTCCTTGGTCCCTTGTATTGGGAGATCTGTGCACCTCCATGGCTTGAGAGACTATCTCCTTCCCCAGATTGGGGACGTTTTCAGCAATTACCTCCTCAATAACACTCTCTATCCTTTTTCTCTCTCTTCTTCTGGTACCCCTATGATGTGAATATTTTTCCGTTTGGATTAGTCACACTGTTCTCTCAATATTCTTTCATTCTTAGATATTCTTTTTTCTCTCTGTGCCTCAGCTTCTTTGTATTCCTCTTCTCTAATTTCTTTTCCATTTACTGTCTCCTTTACTACATCTTATCTGCTTTTAAATCCCTCCATTATGTTTCATTTCAGATATGGAATTTCTTAATGATTGAATCTCCGACTTAAATTAGTTCCTGAGTTCTTGAATATTTTTCTGTACCTCCATAAGCATGTTTATGGTTTTTATTTTGAACTCTCTTTTAGGAAGATTGGTGAGTTCAATTTCATTGGGCCCTTTTTCTGGGTTTTGTGAGATTTTTGGTCTGAAGCAGGTTCTTTTGATGTTTCATATTTGTATGTGGTGCTTCCTAGTGCCCAGAAACTCCAGTCTCTGGAGCTGCTCAGCTCCTAGAGTGGGATTAGGGGTCGTAGGGGAGCAGAGCTTGTGCTTGAGGGGGAGGAAAGATCTGTTTCCTGATTCCTGTCTGTGGTGCCTGTCTCCAACGTCAGAGCCAGTGGACCAAGCACACACACGTAAGCCTCTATGTTTTGCATCTCAAGCTGTTGTAGGCGGGGCCTCCCTCTGCCTGGGCTGATGCCAGCGCAGTGAGTGCCAGTTTGTGAGCAGGTGCCTGCAGGCCAGAAGGAAGGCTCAGCAGGCTGTGTGTCACAGTGGGGGGGCCTCAGAGCTGAGTAGGCAGCGAGGGGGATGGAGCACCTGGCGCTCCTCAAAGTTCCCAACCAGCTGGGCCAAGCGCACCCAGAAACCTCGTCCTGCTGTCCAGCTCTCCCTTCTTCCGTGCAGCAAGCTCTGTGCAAACCCTGCCCCTTCAGCAGCTCTCTTGCTACTAGGAAGCCTCTCACACTGCCCACCCTTCCTCTGACACAGAGCATCCGTGTGTTGATCCCATCCTCCACAAATGGCCGGAATGTCAGTCTCCCTAGCACTCCGCCCATCCGTGCTCCCCAAAGCCCAGAGCACCACGCGATATAGGCTTTTGCTCACAAAGCAGATCTCCAGGGCTAGGTGTTCAGCAGTCCCAGGCTTCCACCCCCACCCTGCTCTGTTTCTCTTCCTCCCACCGGTAAGCTGGGGTGGGGGAAGGGCTTGGTCCTGCTAGATTAAGGCTTTTGTACGTTACCCTGTTTCGTGATGTCTGCTCTGTTCGTGAAGTTTGTATGCAGTCTGGGTCAGCCTTCTTTCTTCTTGGTGTTTTAGGGTTTGTTTTATTAATTAACTATATTTTTGTACTATTTGTTGTTTTGGGAGGAGTTCTCCATGTCATGTCTCACGCTGCCATCTTGAATCCTCCTCAATATTCACATCTTAGTGAAAAGTCTTTGTTCCTAGATAAGTGGAGACAGATCCCTTTAGTACCGTAACCTCATCAATTCTGATTCATTTGTTGACCTGACATAGCCCCTTCCAAATATCTCTTAGTGACACTAGTCATTTACTTGGTGTTAGTAATATACTTTTTCTTTTTCATGCTAATAACTGAAACTCATTTAAACTGTCACATTTATATGATATGTGTCCATTTATTCATAAATTAGGCTTGTAATAAGTTCTAGACTATAGTTATGAACTCATGACTGACCATAAAAAAATATTTGAGCAGTGATAATACTTACAAAGTCTATGCATTTTATTGGGTCTGTATAACAGGCTTCCAGAGGATTTCTTTTTTGCAAAAACGTGCAGTTCTACAGGTAAAGTTTATTTCACTTCCCAGACCACAGTAGAGGCTAAACAGCAGAATAGGGAACAAATTGCTCAACAGAGACTCCAAATATGAGGGGCAAGTTGGAAAAAGAAAAAGCCAACAGGAAAGACATCCTATGTTCATGGATCAGAAAATTTCTAACATTAGTAAAACACCACACTCTGTAAATTGATCTACAGATTCAACACAATCTTAAACAAAATCCCCCCTGGTTGTATGTGTTTTTTGTTTGTTTTTTCTAAGAAATTGACAAGCTGATCCTAAAATTCATATAGACATACACAAGACCCATGATAACCAAAATAATCTTGAAAAAGAACAAAGTTGGAGGATTCACACTTCCCATTTACAAAACCTACAGTAATCAACACTGGTATTGACATAAGGATAGACAAGAAGAATACTTGAAATAAACTAGAGAGTCCCAAAATAAACCCTCATAGGTATGGTCAGTTGATTTTTCAATAATGGTACTAAGACTGTGCAATAAGGAAAATATTTTTCAACAAATAGTGCTGGAACCAACTGATAGCCACATGGGAAAAAAATTAAGTAAGACCCTTTCCTTACACCTTACCTAAAAATTAACTCCAAATGGACCATACACCTAAATGTAACAGCTAAAAGTATAAAACCTGGTAGCTAACATATAGTAAATCTTCATGACCTTGGGTTAAGCATTGGTTTCTTAGCGATAACACCAGTAAAGCACAAGTGACACAAGAAAAAAATAGATGAATAGATCATTTTAAATTATCAAAATTAAAAATTCTGTGCATCCAAGGATACCATTAAGAAAGTGAAAAGAGAACTGAGAGTATGGGAAAAAGTGTTCAGAAATTATATATTTGACAAAGGACTTGTATCCAGAATGTGTAAAGAACTCTTACAACTCAATAATATAAAGACAAATAACTAGTTTAAAAAATGGATAGAGGATCTAAATAGACATTTCTCCAAAGAACATGGCCAATAAAACCATGAAAAGATGCGTAGAATTATTAGTTATCAGGGAAATGCAAAACAAAACCACAATAAGACTGCTTCACACCCACAGCATGACTATAATTTTAAAAAATAAGACTATACCAAGTGTGGGTTAGATGTGGGGAAATTAGAACCCTCATAACCTGCTGGGGATAGTGGAAAATGGTACAACTACTGTGGAGAAGAATTTGAGAATCAAAAATGGTTCCTCAGTAAGTTAAATGTAGAATTATCATATGACCCAGCAATTCCACTTCCAGATATATACCCCAAAAAGTTAAAAACCAGTGTTAAAAAAAATAGTTGCACACAGATATCCATAGCAGCCTAATTTAAAATAACCAAAAAGAGTGGAAATAACCCAAATGTCATATCATCTACCAGATGGATAAAAGGTGGTATATCCATACAAATATTATTGATCAATAAAAAGGAATGAAGTACTAATGACATGTACCATGTGGATGAACCTTGAAGACATTATGTTAAGTGGAACAAGCCAGGCACAGAAGGCCACATATTGTGTGACTGAATTTATATGAAATGTCTAGAATAGGTAAATCGATAAAGGCAGAAAGTAGGTTAGTGGTTGTTGGACTGTCAGTGACGGTAGAGAATGGGGAGTGACTACTGATGGTGTGGGTTTTTTTTCAATTGTTGAAAATATTTTAAAATTAAATTGTGGTGATGTGATGGTTGAACAGTTTGGAGATATCAAAAAACCACTGCCTACACTTGAAATGGGTGAATCCTGCAGTATGTGAACTACATCTCCATTAAGCTGTAAAAAAAGAAAAATGAGGATGCAAGACTAGATGGTCTCCCAAGAATCTGTACTTCAAGTAGTGAGTGACTCTGTGGCATCTTACTACACTGATGGACAGTGACTTCAGTGGGGTATGAGGGAGATGTGATAATATGGGTGAATGTAATAACCACAGTGTTTTTCATGTGAAACCTTCATAAGAATGTATATCAGTAATACCTTAATAAAAAATATAAATAAATAAAATATCCATAAAAAAAAGAATCTGTAGTTTACATACAGGATTTAACATGGAAATGTAAGCTCTGTGAAGTCTTTGGTTTTTGTTGTGTTTGCCTCTATTTTGGAGACTGAACTAATTGCTTACCACATTGTCAAATCCCATTTGTCAAATAAATTCTGGGTCTGGTTACTTAATTTCTGTTAGGAAAAGAAAAAGCAAGGCACATCTTTCTGAAACCATTTAAGGAAGTATTACCAAATAGCACAATTACTGATGTATATAATAGTGATCCCAGAAGGAAAGAACTTAGTTTCAACCTATTTCTCAAAGTAAGAGATACACACAATAATTTTTCAAAACATGGCCCAGTTTGATAAGGGACTAGAGCTAATGAATGTTAAAGTCCCATTATGTGCCTGGTGTATAACGTGCAATAATACTGGGTTTTTCCCTCCTCTGCCTATTTTTTGGTATTGGAGGTGTAAGTGGGATTTGTAGAACACATAGTACTGTAGTCCCCGTGGTTCCAAATAATTTGTATATTTTCACCATTAATGACATGTTTTTGTTTTTGTTTTTATTAAGGTATTACTGATATACACTCTTTCACATGAAAAACATTCTGGTTATTACATTCACCCATATTATCAAGTACCCCTCATACCCTATTGAAGTCACTGTTGTTGGCAGTGCCTCTATCATCTTTTTGTCTGTTTGTTTTATTTTGTTTTTTATTTATTTATTTTTATTTTGGTATCGTAAATCTACAATTACATGTGCAACATATGGTCACTAGACTCCCCACTTCATCAGGTCACCCCCATATACCCCATTACAGTCACTGTCCATCAGCATAGTGAGATGCTATAGAATCACTACTTGTCTTCTCTGAGTGGTACAGCCCTCCCCGTGTCCCCTCCAACATTATGTCTACTAATCGAAATGTCCCTGTTTCCCCCTTGTTCCTCCCTTCCCACCCATCCTCCCCAGTCCCTTTCCCTTTGGTATCTGTTAGTCCATTCCTGGGTTCTGTGAGTCTGCTGCTGTTTTGTTCCTTCAGTTTTTTTTTTTCTTTGTTCTTATACTCCACATATGAGTGAAATCATTTGATACTTGTCTTTTTCCACTTGGCTTATTTCACTGAGCATAATACGCTCTAGCTCCATCCATGTTGTTGCAAATGTTAGGATTTGTTTTCTTCTTATGACTGAATAATATTCCATTGTGTATATGTACTGCATCTTCTTTATCCATTCATCTTCTGATGGACACTTAGGTTGCTTCCATATCTTGGCTCTGGTAAATAGCGCTGCCATAAACATAGGGGTGCATATGTCTTTTTCAAACTGGGCTGCTGAATTCTTAGGGTAAATTCCTAGGAGTGGGATTCCTGGGTCAAATGGTATTTCTATTTTGAGTTTTTTGAGGAACCTCCATACTGCTTTCCACAATGGTTGAATTAATTTTGCATTCCCACCAGCAGTGTAGGAGGGTTCCCCATTCGCCACATCCTTGCCAACATTTTTGTTTGTGTTTTGGATGTTGACCATCCTTACAGGTGTGAAGTGATACCTCATTGTGATTTTAATTTGCATTTCTCTGATGATTAACGATGTGGAGCATCTTTTCATGTGCCTGTTGGCCATCAGAATTTCTTCTTTGGAGAAGTGTCTATTCAGATCCTCTGCCCATTTTTTAATTGGATTATTTGCTTTTTGTTCATTGAGGTGCGTGAGTTCTTTATATATTTTGGATGTCAACCCCTTATCGGATATGTCATTTATGAATATAGTCTCCCATACGGTAGGATGTCTTTTTGTTCTACTGATGGTGTCCTTTGCTGTACAGAAGCTTTTCAGCTTGATATAGTCCCACTTGTTCATTTTTGCTTTTGTTTCCCTTGCCCGGGGATATATGTTCTTGAAGAAGTCGCTCATGTTTATGTCCAAGAGATTTTTGCCTATGTTTTTGTCTAAGAGTTTTATGGTTTCATGACTTACATTCAGGTCTTTGATCCATTTTGAGCTTACCTTTGTGTATGGGGTTAGACAGTAGTCCAGTTTCATTCTCTTACATGTAGCTGTCCAGTTTTTCCAACACGAGCTGCTGAAGAGGCTGTCATCTCCCCATTGTATATCCAAGGCTCCTTTATCAAATATTAATTGGCTGTATATGTTTGGGTTAATGTTTGGATTTTCTATTCTGTCCCACTGGTCTGTGGGTCTGTTTTTGTGCCAATACCAAATTATCTTGATTACTGTAGCTTTGTAGTAGAGCTTGAAGTCAGGTAGCGTAATTCCCCCTGTTTTATTCCTCCTTCTCAGGATTGCTTTGGCTTTTCAGGGTCTTTTGTGGTTCCATGTGAATTTTAGGATTATTTGATGTAGTTCACTGAAAAACGCTGTTGGTATTTTGGTAGGAGTTGCATTGAATGGCTGTATTATTTCTTATGTTCTATATTAACAGGAATTGGGTTACATATGTGTTTTAATGTTATGTTCAGACTCTAAGATACTGATTGTTAACCGAAATAGTAGTCAGTATTTTTAACACTAAATTCTTGGTTAAAGAAAGCTCTTGATACTGGTAAAGTTCATAAAATACTACTTTTAAATATTACAATTTCCTCATTATTGAGCTTTTTACAGGTTGTACACTTAGAGTTTGTATATATCACTTTGACAAGTGTGTTCAGATTGACTTGTTCTGACCAAGATGCTGAAGTTAATATTAGTAAAAGCTGCTTTTATGTAAAGTTACTACCTTCTCTACCTCCTGTTAGGCACCCACTGTTCATTCACATTTTCTATCTATCCATTCAGGCCTCTCCACCTAGTGGGTATCTACTAGGCCTTACTCTATAGCCATCACAGTGAGAGACTGGATTGTGTTTCTGGGACCTTCCTCATTTAGGTCTTATACTTGACAGCTGTAGAATTTTTTATAACTTTTTTTGTCCAATTTTAAAAACTTAACAATTTGAGGAATATGTTACATAAAGCCTTAAAGAAAAATGTATTTTGAAATGGATCTGGTATAGTAACAAGCCTGCTAAGAATAGAATTTTTCAAATTATTTTTCAATTAATGCAAAACTAGCCAGTGCAAAACACATCCTTCCCTTTAATTTTTTCATACCAACACTTTGAATTGGTCATCTAACTACATGTGTGTAAGGTCCAATGTCTAATTTCTTTTTTGGATGTGGTTTTTTGTAGGTCTCCATCACATTTTTGCCCAGAGATAGAGGAGATTATGCCCAGTTTTGGGATGTTGAGTGTCACCCCATTAAAGAGCCTCACATGAAACACACCCTGAGATTTCAGCTCTCTGGACAAGTGAGTATTATTCTGAATTTAAGTAAATAACTTCATGTGTGTATTAAGAACATGGATTGAAACTGACATGAAAAACTGGCCTGAAAATGCAGGCTATTTTTCTGGTATTATTCTAATTTCATTAGTTCTGTTGCATTGCCTTACAATCTTTATTTTCTCCTTTGTCTTTTTCGTTTGGCATGTTTGAGGTCTTGTTTTGGCTCTGTGAGGTCTGTGTTTGACTTCATTTAGGTGTAAGAATCTGAAGACTACAGAGTAGATTTGTAATTTGTGGAATTAAAAAAAATCTTAGGTTGCTTTTTTAAAAATTATGGAGGAAATGCTAGAATTCAAATGGTAAATATCTATATATTTTCCTAGAATATTTACTTCTCCTTCATGACCTTGTGATTTTTTTATAGAGTGTCAAAACAGAAAATGAGCCTGAAAACTCACACATTTCTACAAATACCCTCATTAAAATAGATAATTTAGTTAAGCCCCGAAGACAAGCTGCATCAGAGGCTTCTGCTCTCATATCTGGGTATGTTGTTTTTGTCATTCTTAGGAATTTTTTTCGGTACTTTATTGAGTATAATTATATTCAGTTAAAAGCTCAGTCACTTGACCTGTGAGTTTACATGTGTTTCTACCACTCCAGACAAGAGAAAGTATATTTCTCTCACCCAGAAATTCCTACATGTCCCTTTGTAGTCCTTGCCACCCACTACCCCAAGATGTCTGTTCTGATCTTTTGCCAAAAGTTAGTTTTGTTGAACTTCATATAACTTTGCAGTCTTTGTGTCTGGCTTCTTTCACTTAGAATAATGATTTTAGAGGATGCTTGTGTTGAGTATATCTGTAGTTACTCCTTTTGTTTAGTACTCCATTACATGAATGTATCACAATTCATTATTTTCCTTTTGACATTTGGGTGGCTTCTGATCTGGAATCATTATGAATGAAGGTGCTATAAATATTATTGTGTTTCTATTTTTGTGGACATATTTTTTCAGTTCTTTTTGGTAAAAATACCCAAAAGAAGAATTGCTGGGTCATCTGGTAAGCATGTATTGCCAAACAGTTTTCCCAAAGTGGTTGTACCATTTTACATTCCCAAAAAGTGTATGGAAGTAGATTCTTAAAAACTTTTTTAAATGTGTATTTTATAACAGCAGCTTACACAGCTTTAATGATATTTAATAATTTTACCTAATGAACATGTTTCTTATAATTCTTAACTAATATTTAGTCTAACTTAGTTCTGGAGGAAGATGCTTATAAGAAAAATATATGCTAAAATACCTGTTAGGTACCTGCTGAATTTAATGTAAATGTGGTCATTTATTTTCTAAAAGGAGTAGAAAATGTATTTTGTAAGAAATTAGAATCCTTTAGGACTACTGGTTTCCAAAGGGAAGGGGTTGGGGAGGGTGGGTGGGGAGGGAGGGAGAAGGGTATTAATGGGCACTACAATTAGCACACACAACATAGGTAGGTCACGGGGAAGGCAGTACAGCACAGAGAAGACAAATAATGACCCTATAGCCTCTTACTATGCTGATAGACAGTGACTATGATGGGTGGTGGTCGGGTGAGGACTTGATAATGTGGGTGAATGTTGAAACAATAATGTTATGTTGTTCATGTGAAACCTTTATAAGATTGTATATCAACGATACTTTAATTTAAAAAAATAGAATCCTTTAAAGAATATATGTTCTTACCACACTCATCTCATAGTTCCTGAGTGCTCCCCTCCTACCAAGCAGTGGAGACAACAGTCCACAAACCTGCCCTCATCCTGGCCTCCATGAACTTCAACCTCTGGAGAACAAATGCTCATACATTATAACCTGTAGAAGGAACTAGAAGAAAATCAGTAAGAAAACATGACAGGGGATGTGTCATCCATGATACCTGGGAAGAAACTCCCTGGAGTAGGACCTTTCAGTTGAGGGGTGAGAGGAGGTGACTGGGAGAAGACGTAGGATAGTGGTGATCATTGGCTCTGGATGGAGCTGAACACAGCCTTGGGCCTGGGGCCTAAAATTGGGGGAGATGAGGCTTGAGAGGAAACCGGGCAGACCATTCCATGCAGAGCCTGTGTGTTGGGTGTTTTTCAGGTGTTTATCTGGAAAGCTATTGAAAGCCATTGAGTGATGTGAGCAGATGCAGGTCTTTACAGAAAAATCCATCTGACTGCAGTATGGACTGATTAGAAAGATGCAAGAGTAGATACAGAAAATCAGAGCAGTCCAGGTCTAAGATATTGTCAAGAAAGATGAGAATTAGATTGAGAAGTACATAAGAAGGAAATTTGGACGACTTGGTGATTGGTTGAATAAAGGGACATAAGAGAGAAGGGGGTCAGGTGGCTCCCAGATTCCATTCCCAAGATAGAAAATCAGTGGGGGATTAGAGGGGGAAAATCAGAGCTTAGTCTGTATTTGTGGAGACATAGAAGTCTTTGAGATAACCACAGGGTTAATTGTGTGGTGATTGGATAGGTAGGTGTGTAGGTGTGTTGCTCAGCAGCTTAGTCTGAGCTGAGATACAGATCTGGCCTCACTCAGGTAGGAGGACACTGGGTCACAGGAGATAGGATTGCTTAAGAGGGTGAAGTGTGAGCAGTTAGGGGTGCAGCGGCAGAGGTGTGGGAGTGGACATGAGCCCACACACACTGATGGGTGGCAGCCTAGAACCTGGAAGCAAGGCAAGAGGAAGTGTCTTTGCTGCCATCAAATGCTGCTGAGAGCTGGCGTCCCACTCTCTGAGTAGTCTGTCCCTGTAAAGTGAAACCATCCAGGGGACTGCACTCGGATAGTTCAGGTGAAATGAGGAAAGGTGAAAGGGCCTTCAGTGCACACCGGGTTTGGCACACAGGGTGGAGGTGGTGCCACCCAGCCCCACATAGCCACAGGGGTGTTCCTGTTGTCAGCGTCTTACCCTCAGATGAGTTAAATTGCCGTTACAAAACTCTTTATTAACAGACTTGTGAGGGAAAACACAAATAAAGCAACACTGCACAACTTAATATATAAACAGTTTAAATTATGATGAGTTTTAAATAGTTAACTTTTAACCTATTTCCAAAAGCAGACAGCTTGACTTTACCCACCGTGGAGTTTATGCCCCAGAAGACGTGTATCGGTTCCTGCCAACTAGAGTTGGGGAATCAAGGACATTAAAAGTCAATTTGCGAAATAATTCTTTCATTACACACTCGGTAAGTTGGAAATGCTGCTGTGGGTTTTGGGAAAGTAACTGTATTCCACTAGGTAAACATTTCCTAATAATTAGAAGCTGTTTTACAGATTGTATTTAAGTTGTAATGATGAGTTAATTTTTTAATGCCTTATACTGTATTTGAAAAGAAACTCATGGGAAGTTCATGACCTTTAATCTGGAAATTGAAAATATTTAGCATTTGTTTTCATATTTTCATTTTTTTACTTTTCTCATTTTTTCTTTCTCCTGTACCATCACACCAAGATATTTCTGGATAAAACTCATCAAAGCTGGAGTACATTCATATTAAAATTCCCTTAAATGCGTTTTCATGAGCATTTATCTTACCTAATTTTGTGTCTATATTTAAATTTATATATGTATCTTTAATGCATAAAACATGCTTAGTTCGTTTTAAGTATGCTTAGATATGTGACTTGCATAACTTCATGAAATGTCTCATATTACATTCTAGCTGAAGTTTTTAAGTCCCAGAGAGCCTTTCTACGTCAAACATTCAAAATATTCTCTGAGGTGAGTTTATCACAAATCAAAATATTCTCATCCTTGTGGGGGTCTCCCTCTGTTACATTCGCTCATCTTCATCAGCAGCACACACAGCATTGTGAACATGATTCTTTGTAAATGGGAGAGATCAAGAGCCACAGAGAACACCTTCCCGTACTGCCCGCAGCTTGCCTTACTGTATGTACCAAAGCACAGTCCAGCTTCACACAGTGATTTAGATTTAGCGTGTGATTCCTGTTCCCCAGTATTTTGCCAGCCATGTAAATACATAGAACCTTAATTATCCATGATTAACATTAGAATAATTCCTGCTTCAAATGTTACTTTTACTATTCTGAGAATCAGGGATTTTAAATTTCACTAATTGGGACAAATCTCTTCCCAGATTAATTGGGGAAACTTATTTTCTGGTTGTCATTCTTCAGATACCCTATATTCTTAAATCAGGGCCTCATTTACTTGTCATCCTTGCTAATTTCTTTTTCCATATGATGTTCATTTAGTTTGAAATCTTAAACAGGTTTGTCACTGTTTTTTAGGATTTTAGCTGTAGGGTTCTGTTGTACTTTATACTGAAGAATTTTTATTTTCATCTTTGAATCTTTAATTAAGCTATTTAAATATTATAAGATCTTTCATTTTAGCACTAGGAGACTATTCCAAAAACATGCTATATTCTGTGGAAACTTGGCCCAGTCTGCAGACATTCTCACCATGACTGTCTTAACTGAGCTAATCAAACCAGCAGTGCTGGACCCCAGGAGGCTACACATCTCTCAGGCTTCCCTCCACCTCTCACCGTTTCTCTCCTCTCCCGTCTCTTCCACTGCCCCCTACTCGTCCTGCGTTACTATAAAACATGTTAGTTATGTACTTGAGACTTCCTTTACCTCCCAGGAGACTGACCTAAAGGCACAGAGGCAGATTCAACAATGAATAGAAAGTGATCATAGACTTCATCTGTCTATGCCTCAGTTGCCTCATTCATAAAATGGAGGTGCTAATGCTCAGGGCAGCATGGAGTTGTTGTGAGAAGTAGTGAGAGGCATGTGGGCAGCTAGTGCCTGTCACAGGAAGCCCTCCGCAGACGCAGTGTTAATAAAGCCCTCCTGTCAGCTGGCCTTACTGGTGGGATCCAAGACTGACTCCACAGATTCTCACAAAAATCATGTTTCATACCACTGCTTTCCCATCTAATCCCTTCAGCAACTACACAGGAGAGAAAGGCCTGAGCTTAAAAAACTTCTAAATCTGAGTTTTCCTGCTTCCCCTGCTGAGTTTTTGTCCCTAGCAGTCTGGATCCATCCAGTTAGTGCGAGTTCACCCTGGGTGGTGTAAGACTGCTGAGATTGTGCTTTGTGTTACAGCCGGTACTGCTAAATGCACAACCGTACAACTGCAGAAGCAATTCATTTATTAAAGTAGATCATTTAAATTCCCAATTGTGGTAACTATTTAGTAACTGAGTATAAATAGATCCTGAGCACTGTTGTTATCTAAATTTGAACTTTATCATGTCTCCATTATTAATTTTGTGCTTCCCACTTATCCTCTCCCTGGTTCACATCCCTGATATTAACCAGCTTTTTGTAGGTGTGTATCTTTAAACACCAAGTAGATCAGGATATTTCTGTATAAACTAGACTAAAGCTGTTACAGCTTACTGGGAGGTCTTTACATTTTTGTTTCAAGGAGTTATCTTTAAAAAAAAAAGGATTTTCTTAAAAGCCTTCTAAAAATTAAGAAATTTTACAGATCTTTTTTTAATTCCCTTGAAGAGCCTAGTACCAGCTCTTTAGAAAACAGTGCTTGTATTCAGCTTGTCTACAATTGTCGTAAATCTTTATTAATTAAAATAGCTTGTTAAAATAGCTTGTTAAATTGTTTAGCCTTATGTCACTGTACCCCATTTTATGGTGTGGTACATAGAGGATGAAGTGATCAGCACTCGATTGGAGTTTGTTATTCATTTTCCAACTGTCTCCACCAAATACATTTCATATGATGTCAAATTCTCTTTTCATGTTATGTTCTTTGCTTAATTAGCTTTTGCAGATTTTTTTTGTTAAATTCTATTTCAGCTGCAGTTTGTTCTTGACCCTCTGCAGAGAAAGGAACTACGCCTATCTCACTGCAGTGGCATACAAGTGACAGCACCTATTCCTAATGTGGGGTAGACAAAGCAAGGCTAGCAAAGGACAGAGACAGGGACTTCCAGGTGGCAGTCCTTCCAGGGTGTAGTGTAGTTGTCATGTAGATATAAATTCCTGGAGTACTGATGTTACCTAAAGTGAAATTATAGTTTGGCGATTAAAATGTCAAATCATTTATCATTTTCATATTAGCCATCTTTATTTTTAATCATATGATTTTTTTTTAACAAGCCAGTGACATTTCTTCTTCAATATAAACCTACCTGGATTTAATAGTTGCCTTAGCAGCAGCTGCTTTGGCTCCTCCTTTTCAGGTACATCCTGACTTCAGGATTATAGACATGATGGGAAATGGTGCTTAAAACATTAATGAGAAGTGCAGTTTTTATAAATGAGATGGCATTTTGCTTAGCTTCACCTTGTTTTCTAAAAGCAACTTTGAGATATAAAATTTGTTCCTTGCTGGCCTCAAAGTAGTAGTAGACATTTCTATAGAGTTGAACTTACAAACTTGCTTCCCAGGGCTAGGAGATTTTAAGCTGTCGTAAATTAGAGCACTGCTTTTCTATCCAGCCTAGGTCATACTAATGTTACCTAAAAAACTTAGAAACATGAGAAGATATTTTTAAGCAAAATTTGAACAGTAAGCTATCATTTAAAATAGCATCACAAGATACATTTTGTTTGCTTTATACTCTTTGAACATGTTATTACTTTAAAATGTTTTTAAATGTTTATGCTTTAAAGATAAATAAGATAATGTTATACTTTATTGGTGGCAGGTACTTAAATTATTCTGATCATGACAAGTTTCCAGAAAGTATTCATCCATATTAACTATCATTATGGAACTTAGAATAAATATGTAATGTTACTGATTCCAGCATCAACTTTAATAGCAGCAACTCTATAAATTTGATAAAATAGAGTAAGGATATTGTAAAGTAATAACTGTGATCTGTTTAACCAAATGAAGTAAACTCTGGGTCATAGAAAACTCTCCTGACACATTTAGAGGCTTAAAGTATATGCAAAAGAAACCGGAGAAGCTGGTTTCTTTATACATAAGAATTATTTCTTTCAGCTTTGCAGAAGCAGAACTTTGCTACAGTACCTCACTTGAAAGCTTACCACAAAACTTAGACACTTTGACTTTGGTCAAGGGTTCATGAAATGTAATTGCTGGTTGGGAGCAACAGTTGGCTTGCTTTGGCAGGTAGAATAGAATCTGTCCTGAGAATCATGAAGAACAATCCCCAGCCTCATAATCACACTTGGATTCATTCATTCGCTATGTACTCTGTGACACCAGCAGCATCCTTCTAGAGCAGTCACATAACTCTGGTTGTCTGTAGGGCACCTGAGGTAGTAACTGCTTTCTTATAGGCCCCTTTCCCAGGGCCAGTGAGGCAGCTCCCAGTAAGGACTCACACTGGTGCAGCAGGGGGGCACCTCTGCTGCAGGGGTTTCACCCTGTGCAGGGGTCAGTGGGCCTAAGTGTGTGTTGGGTATATTTAGCCCTTTAAAGTGATAGATTATAAAAAGTAACAGGGAAGAGGAAATGTTGACTAGCAGTTTTTTTAAAGCTTCTTTTGGGCTCTGGGCAGCCATCTCTTTATTGTTCCTTTTAGAAAGAGTCTGATCCTGTTCCCACTAAGCCCTGAAAAGTGCCCCCCCCGTTAACCAGCCACATGGCCCAGCTGTGACCCCTGATGCTGCAGCATGCGCTTCTGTGCACAGGCGCCTCTGTGGGTCCTGGTCAGCTCCCGCTTCCAAGCAGACAAACCCTGAGTGTGAGTTCAGAGGGAATGACAATTGTCAAAAAAGTCACACACAATTAACATCATACAGACCCACAGACCAGTGGAACAGAATACAAAATCCAAACATTAACCCAAACATATAGAGTCAATTAATATTTGATAAAGGAGTCTTGGATATACAATGGGGAGATGACAGCCTCTTCAGCAGCTGGTGTTGGAAAAACTGGACAGCTACGTGTAAGAGAATGAAAGTAGACTGTCTAACCCCATACACAAAGGTAAACTCAAGGTGGATCAAAGACCTGAATGTAAGTCATGAAACCATAAAACTGTTAGAAAAAAAATAGGCAAAAATCTCTTGGACATAAACATGAGTGACTTCTTCATGAACATATCTCCCCGGGCAAGGGAAACAAAAGCAAAAATGAACAAGTGGGACTATATCAAGCTGAAAAGTCTGTACAGCAAAGGACACCATCAGTAGAACAAAAATACATCCTACAGTATGGGAGAATATATTCATAAATGACGTATCTGATAAGGGGTTGATATCCAAAATATATAAAGAACTCACACACCTTAACAAACAAAAAAGCAAATAATCCAATTAAGAAATGGGCAGAGGACATGAATAGACACTTCTCCAAAGAAGAAATTCAGGTGGCCAACAGGCACATGAAAAGATGCTCCACATCGCTAATCATCAGAGAAATGCAGATTAAAACCACAATGAGATATCACCTCACACCAGTGAGGATGGCCAACATCCAAAACACAAACAACAACAAATGTTAGTGAGGATGTGGAGAAAAGGGAACCCTCCTACACTGCTGGTGGGAATGCAAATTAGTTCAACCATTGTTGAAGCAGTATGGCGGTTCCTCAAAAAACTCAAAATAGAAATACCATTTGATCCAGGAATCCCACTCCTAGGAATTTACCCTAAGAATGCAGCAGCCCACTTTCAAAAAGACATATGCACCCCTATGTTTATCGCAGCACTATTTACAATAGCCAAGAAATGGAAGCAACCTAAGTGTCCATCAGTAGATGAATGGATAAAGAAGAGGTGTTACAAATACACAATGGAATATTATTCAGCCATAAGAAGAAAACAAATCCTAACATTTGCAACAACATGGATGGGGCCAGAGGGTATTATGCTCAGTGAAATAAGCCAAGTGGAAAAAGACAAGTGTCAAATGATTTCACTCATATGTGGAGTATAATAACAAAAAAAAAAACTGAAGGAACGAAACAGTAACAGACTCACAGGACCCAAGAACGGACTAATAGTTACCAAAGGAAAAGGGACTGGGGAAGATGGGTGGGAAGGGAGGGATAAGGGGGAAAAATGGGCATTGCAATTAGTAGATGTAATGTTGGGGGCGCACGGGGAGGGCTGTACAACTCTGAGAAGACAAGTAGTGATTCTCATCTCACTACGCTTATGGACAGTGACTGTAATGGGGTCAGTGGGGGGGACCTGATGAAGGGGTAGTTTAATAACTTTAATATTGCACATGTAAGTTTAGATTAATGATACCAAAAGTATAAAAAAATCAAAGTACTATATTTTTAAATAGGTCCATCTGATCGGTAGTGTTCTTTGGCTGTGTGAAAGTGTAGTACGCTTGATGGTTCTTTGTAAATCACATTCCAGTTTATTCAAAGTATCTGTAAGTCTAAAGCAGATATATATATCTTAATACATTTCTGAAAACACTTCCTCAGTTGAATATAGAGCAGTTCTATTTAATATACTGAAATTTATAATAATGAGATCCAGGGATTTATTGGGATATTCAGTAATTCATAAATTATAAAGCCTCTTAAGTTGGCTGCTATTAATATGTTACTGAGTGTTGAAATGCTAACATGAAAGAGAAGATTGTAGTTTGTCAATGCCGTGGACTGGGATCCCTTTTTTTTAAAAGGCACAATAAGCTTTGTTGTGCTATAATGCATTTGGGGAAATGACTCAGACTTTTTAAAATTAATGTATCTATTTTTTTCTGCGTTTTCAGTTACATCCTGGAAAAGGCTTTGAAATACTTAAACTGTTTTTTAAATTCTAGCCCCATGGGCTGTTGTCACCTAAAAACTAGCACTGTCCTGGGATTTATCAGGAAATACGTTGGAAACAAAAGCATTATGAGTGCCAACTTGTGAACTTAAAACATGTAGCTATGAGCTGAGGACTAAAGGGTTAAGTACGTTCCCTCAGAAGAAAGTCTAAAAGCTATAAATTTTCACTTAAAAATGCTTAGGATTAAAAGCCAGTGACATCACATAGGCTGTGTGAAAGTTTATGTAGTCTCATTCACCAACTTCGGACCTAGTTTTATCAAGAAAAAGAAACCTCCCAGCATACTGCTTTTAATTACAGAACACTACCTGCCTCTCTATAATCTGAAAATAAATTTTCAAGATGGGTTTTGACAATAAGTTTCATAGGAGTTTTGGAACCAAAATGCTCATACCAATTCCTGACAGGCCCAGGGCAAGTCCGTCTGGTCCCCAGGATCAGTCCAGTGTGTGGTTGTGTCACCCTTTCTTAGGCAGACAGTGCCTGCTCTTGCAGGTGGCACATGGAGTCCATGCAGAATGGATCAGAGCTCGTTTCCCCTTTCCTGTTAATATTGGGTAGTAGGAGTATCTGATGCAGTGCTGTTTGAACCAGATTCCATATTTTCTCTCCTTTCTGCCAGTTTATTAAATAATAGCATCAGAGATATAAGAACTAAAAAACTGAATGGAACTTGCCTTCGTTCTTCCATCAAAACCCGTCCATGCTTTCTGTAGGCCTTGTGCTCTTGCTGTAGCATCAGACTGCTCATGTTTACGTTCTCTTCACAGAGCTCAGCATTACATCAACATGCCTGTGCAGTTCAAACCAAAGTCAGTGGGCCAGTTTGAAGCTTTGCTCGTTATACAAACAGACGAAGGCAAGAGTGTTGCTATTCGACTAATTGGTGAAGCTCTTAAAAAAAGTTAACCATATTTTGTGTTAAGTAAATTACTTAAGTTATATTTTGGTAACCTCATTTTTCTACACTATAATTACACTTTTTTATGTATTTTGTATGATAGACTGGATATGTATAACTAGATTTTTTGTTTTGAGAAGCTAATACTGAAGACCTGACTAAAATATCATGTATCTAGCCTACAATATTGTACTTAACTTTTACAGGGGAGAAGAGAAATGTATTTTTGCACGGATAATGTTACTCTGAATAAATATGGCTGTATTTTAATGTGGTATATCCAAAAAACACTTAATTTCCACTGAACTTGTCTTTTTTTATATGATGGCGTACAGAAATTAGTTTCACTTTATTCTGCTGATTATTTCCAAGCTCCTGGGTCTGTTCTGTGATTTTTCTCCTCCATTACAATTTCCTTTCCCCTAAAAAATTCCTTCCCTGTTCCTTCTTTTAGCTAATTGCCCAGAGTAGAAAGGAAGCTTACTTTGAAAGAAACTGTTTTTCTCCAGAGTGGGGGAAGTCTTCACATCTGTGCAAATACACTGGAGAGGTTAATATATTTAGGTAGCACTTACTGTAATTAAAGCTAGACAGGACTGCTGTTCCAGAACCAGGTATAAGAGGGGTGCCCTGCACTAGGTGCCAGTGGGATGTGGCAGGATGGCCACTGAGGGAACAGAAGAGCGCTCCCCGTTGGACATCTTAATCTGTGGCAAGGTGTGAGGTAGGGAAGGTGACCTGGCTTTACCCAGGAGGAATGTGATTTTAATTGCTTCTCAGCTATGACTGTTAAGTCTTCTTATAAAGTTTTCTGAGCCCCAGCTAGTAGCGTTCTCCTTGGAAAACAAAATCCCAGATTGTGAGCATTCGTTTAGTGGCTTGGGGGTGATCACAAGTAGATATTATTGATGAAGCGAAAAGACCATGGAACATGTGAAAAACTATCTAAGATGCCTTAAATCCAGTAAGCAGTTTAGAACCAGTGATTGTGCGCTTGAGATAGAAAACATTGCTTTTCTCCCTTTCACTGCACTTTCTCTTGCTTAGAAATTCTTACAAATCAAATTTGTGAAAACATTTTTCACAAGTTAAACAGTTGTTGCTTTTACTGCTATTGCCGTACTCCAATTTTAGATTTTGAACATCAAATGTGAGATGACTTCACGCTTGAATGTGTATTTGATAACATTCAGCCTCAATTTTAAAATGGTGGTACTGCTTTTTTTTAATGTTTGCTGTCATCTTTCAATTCCTAGGAGTTGTGATACTTGCATTTCTGTGTAACCATCACTTTGCCTTTTAGGTTATACTCAGGAAATCAGAAAAAAATGAAACAAAAACTTAAGAAGTAACTTTCCTTCAATAGACTGTACACTTGTGTGTGCATCTTCCTATGCCTCCATATTTTAGAAACACAGTGCATGGGGTTTGACGAGCAGTTGGACGTGAGTGTGGGCCACGGTGCCCTGCAGCCTGTCATGGCTACGGTGAGCTGCTGCACCGTCTCTAACGGAGCTTGTTGGGCTCCTTTAATTCGCTTTCCAGCTGGAGGCCATTTGCTCTTCTTCCCATACTGATACCTTGAGGCTTAACCTCTCCTCCGAGCTCCAGCCTCATTTCCAGCTGGATATTTCCACTTGCTTATCAAATAGACATCTCAAAGGTTGGATTCCCTGTTACCTCAAGCTTGTTTCTCTAGCTTTTCATATCTACCCATCCAGTTACTCCTCTACCACCTAGGTTTGGTGTTACCTTCAACCCTCATCCTCATCAGCTCTTCATAACCGATCTCCAGGAAGCCCTTCAGGCTGGGTTTGGTGCTGGCCACTGGCTCAGACCACCGCACAGTGACCACAGCAGACTGCTGCCTCTGCTCTTGACTCTAGACCCCTCTCCACCAGTGGGTCCAGTACAGCTTTTAAATGTAGACCAGAGCCAAGTCTGCCCTGCTTGTATGTGTAATTACATTACACACAGCCCAAAGCCTGCACTGCTCCATGGCTGACCCTCCCTCCACCCTGTTGGCTCTAGCTCCAGGAGGGGAGCTCTGTGAGCTCAGGCCAGGTCTTCATTCACCACACCCCATGCCTGGTCAGGGCTTTGCACCTGAGTCATGACTGCCCGGTGGTGCTCAAGGTGACACGCCCTGGTCTGGAAGGTTCTCTGCTTGCTGCCCTGACTCTAATGGCCCCACCATCCCTTCTCACCACTCCTAGCAAACATCTCAGGCTCCCCCAAGACTTCTTACCCAGTGTCTCATCAGCCTCCAATAGATGGTCCCTTGTAAAGAAACGTTAATTGAGTGCTTCCTATATGCCAGGCAACATCCTCAATGCTCTAACACACTTGTCCCCCTTAATTCACAGCTTGCCAGAGGAGGACACTCCTGGGAGGGAGGCCTGGGTAGGGGAGGTCAGAGGCCCTCCTGCTGCTGCCTCCAGGTACCCAGAGTGGCGCTGGAGACACATGGGTTGATGGTGGCTGTGGACAGAGCCGAGTGTCCCGAGGGCGTGGGATGGCCTGATGTAGATGAGCAAGCTCAGGATCGGACTGGTTAAGTGTTAACTAAGACTCACACAACAGGAAAGGGTTGGAACTGGGATCCAAACCTTGTTTTTTCTGACTTGGGTGCCCATTTGTAAGTAATAGAAACTGTTCTTGAAGTGATTAGAGAAAATGTAACACTGGTACAGATCTGCCTTTAAAAGTTGGATTACCTTTGTGAAGCAACCCTGAGATCACAGATTATTGCATCCCTGCCCGGGTCTGCACATTGAACACACAGTCCTGGTTGTCAGTCAAGCAAGACACTTGGCAGGCAAGGCTCAAGTTCTGCAGAATTCCGTGGTGACTGATGTGCAGCATTACTGATATAATTAGGCCAGAAATGAGACTGGATAAGAGGGCATCTGGTTTTAGTCTTCAATTAAACTCTGAGGGAGGAATGATTTTATATAATGCATATATTCCATGGGCACAGATCTCTAGGCAGAATTAAATCAGGCTGTTTCTCACAAATGCAAACTTGTTCTTGCTCTGTTTATTAAATGGCTTTCCTCTTTTTCAATTCAGTATTTTCTAAATTTTTATATTTAACATGGTAGGTTCTTAGATTTTATAGAGGTTTAATGAAAACCTTATTCTGAAGTGAAAATCTGTTTTCCCAGTATCTTCCTAGATGAGACGGTTCTTATATACGTCTTTTGCATTTACTGAGAACTATCTGTCCTCTTAAAGACACACTCCTTAGCCTCTGCACATTCTGGTTCAGACTGGTTTAGATCCACAGGTTTCAGATTATCAGCTCCCAAACTCCAGCAGCAGACTCCTTTGGCATCTGGTAAGTTTTACTTTTCAAATTTTACGCAAGTCGTCGCTTTTTAGGTTGCTAGTCAGCTTTTATTGAATTTCAAAATGCCATGTGAATTCCTGCAGCCACAGGTCCAGCTTCTTGCCAGTTCCCCTGTGTGGTATCCTCCTGCCCTTCAGACTCAGTACTCCTTGCCCCTAGACCTTGTCCTGAATCCCCAAATCCTACAGGACTACATTTATGGAAATTGGTATCACTATTTCCTCCATCATGGTTGTTAACAGGCCAATGACACATCAAAAGAGTAGGAGAAGTTAGTTCATCTTGTTTTGTGTTTCTATACCATTTCCTGTATTACCTTAGTCAATAAGAGAATGAGCAGGTAACTTCCAGGGCCGTGACCTAAAAATAGTTACTTTGTAAATAAGGATTCATGTAGTGGGCATAATAGGCAGTTTCTAGGATGTTCCACAGTGAACCTGCCTCCTGTTCATGGCCCTGTGCAAACCCCTTCACCCAATGACCTGCTTCTAACCAATGGAATACCTCAGGGCTGCTGCAAGTGTCATTTGTGTGATGAGATTACAGATGATTCTGACTTCCATCTTGCCCCTTGTGGCTTTACTGAAGCAAGCTGCCATCCTGGGAGGGCCATGTGAGAAAGAATCAATGGCAGCCTCTAACCAACAGCCAGCTAGGGACTAAAGAGCTCGGTCCAGTGGGCCAAAAGGAAGCAAATCCTGCCCACCATCATGCAAATGAGCTTGAATTTGGATTCTTCCCCATTCTAGCCTCAGACAAGACCTCAATCTCAGCCAGGTCCCTGACAGGAGCAGCCTGCAAGAGGTTCCAGCTAAGCTGTGCCCAGATTCCACCCAAAGAAACTGAACTTAGAAGTGCTGGTTGTTGAAGCCACTGAGTTTGTGGCAATTTGTTACGCAGCGATAGGTAAATAACACAGCGGGTTCCTAATGAAAGAGAACCACACTGCAAATATAAAAAGCTCTTGCAAACTAGCCCTTTTGGAAAACAAGTACACGCAAACAGTAGAGACAATTTGACAATGATTCATTCATCTTTATGTGCTTGAAAGCTAATATTAAATGAAATGGATGCCCCTGCTCTGTTTCATCTTTAAATATTATGCCCAAGTAAAGATCTAGGCACACTGGAACAAAGAATCCTGTAAGTTTTTAAATGACACCAAACCATTGTAAGTACTTGGAGCTTATAGAGCCCTAAGTAAACCTAAGAAGGAAAGTCAGTGTTACCTGTCACTGGAACGTTGAGGAATCAACTTGTTCAGACAGGAGGGGTGCTGTGGGGTGTAGCCCACCTAGCAGGTGCACCCATTTGACTGCTGCTGACAGCTGAGCCGTGCTGGGTTGTGAGGATTACGGCACTGAGGTAAAGGAGGAGCTGGCAGGTGACAGTGCAAATGGAGATTTAATCCTCCTTGGCATTTTATAACTGGTGTATTTCTCCTACATCCAGTGCCTATCCCCAAAATACATACAAACACGTGGAAGTGGTGTGTTTAAGTCCATGAGCAGAGTTGATGCACAGCCAGACAAAAAGCAACTTTCTTTTTAGTATGACTTCAGGTAGCCCTGCTTAGCCCCCAGATTCTCCTTACATTTTGATTGACTCACAAAATTGCCCTTCTGGACAATCAGTGTGAGGACACACAATCTTCCATACTTTGCTATACATGAGATTTTACCCCTGAAAAGCTTTGAGGCAGAGCCTGGAGCCCTTTTATCATGCGAATGGACTCCCAACAGGCATCCTCTGGCTGCATGCAGAGTGGATGTAGGGCTGCCAGGAGGTGGGGAAGACAGTGGATTCCTGACTGTGCCAGTCAGCCCTCCATCAGCATGACACATAAATTTCCAGTCTTGGAAGCTGGTTCTTAAGCAGCTTCTTTGGAATTCCTTACTACAATACACAGAGGCCACTTTGCTCTGCTGCTGGAGCCAGACTTCCTCTGATTCAACCTCCCCTACTAGGTGCCTCTCAACTAGCTCTTCCACATAGTTGTCCACCCCAGGCAGCAGGTCTCCCCACTCCTCCTTCCACAGGGATACAGGAGGACCTTTCCTGCCTGCCTTCCAGGTCCTCAGGGAGGATGGTCTGTTTGACCCATGGGTAGCTGTATGGAGTGATTGTTGAGTGCCTGTTTCATACATCCAACCAGATGTGTGAGGGCTGGTTTACTTCTGGAGCTTCAGTGCCTAGAGCAGTGCTGGCTTATGGTAGATTACATGTGTTTGAATGAATGTATGCATCACCACCGAGGTTCCTGTGTCTTAGTACTTCAATGGAAGTATTAAGAGTATATGGATAATAACATAGGAATGGACATTTAATATATACTGTATTTATATCTTAAGCCCAAAGCAAATGTTGCTAATAGAGAAGCAATAGAGTCAGGGGCAGTCCAAGACTCACCAAACTCACCCCACAGCCATCACATGACAAGACTCAGAGGACCCTCTGATGACTTCTGGTGCAGGTGGACATGGTCACCCCCAAACACTGCTTTCCCCATTAGCCCAGTTGTAGTGTGGTAGGCTGGTTAGGAATACATATCTTGCATTATAGTAGAAACTACTTTCAAGAAAAAGATGAGTAACTAAATACGTTTATTCTGCTTAAACTGATCGATTTAATGTCTTTCCAATAATAATACCTGCAAGGTATTTTTTAAGTGGGAAAATGATTCTGAAGTTGATACGGAGTAACTACAGGCATAAATAAGCAGGACAGTGCTGAGAAGAGTATGGGGGATTGAGGGGCTGGTGACTGCGAGCTGATGCCTCCTGGCACAGACGTGTGGGGAGACCACCCCGGGACCAGCGCGGGGACAGGCCTGCTTTCCACACCCCTGGCCTCAGCACCTCACACCCAGGGAGAAAAAGTTCTGGGCTTTCTCTGTCCAGGCAGTAGTCCCTTTCTCCTTCTGTAGGAGGCCCACTGCCAGCTGGGCCTACTGCTCTAACTCAGGAAAGGACGGATTAGGACACAACATAGCAAAAATGAATCTGGTGTTTCATCCTCCAGGGTCAATGGAAACTTATTGGCATGGGACTCTGGCCACTTCAAATCCTGACCACAGTCATTACAATAGCCTGGGACAACTGGCTGATGAAAGATCAGTGCGGGAGCACAGGCTCCAGAAAGACCCAAATACAGGAATGCAGTATGGTCACCACGGCTTTTCACGGGGGAAAGATGATTTATCAGGATGAGTCATTTGTTAAAAATGAAACTACAAATTGTCCCAAGAGAAAATATGAGAAACAATTTCAGTTGTTTCTAATTACAGAAAAAAAACGGAAGTCATATAAGGGGGGGGGGTGGATAAATTCAACCACATATAAAGTAAAAATGGTGAGGAAAGGATAACCACAGTCAAGATACAGATGACAAACTGGGAAAAATTTGAAACACTTATGTAAAGGGGCTTGAGATATTAATAAGAAAAAAATCCAATAGAAAAACAGGCAAAGATATGAGCAGACAGTAAGAAGGAAATACAAATTTTTAAATCTTACAGTATGATTGGCTTAAAGATGGCAGTGTGAGAGGTGAGACAGAAACCTCATCCCAGCACCACATATAATATGAAAATAGAGCAAATACAACTAATCCTGAAAGAGCAACAGGAAAGAAGGCTGCCTACATCTGGGGAAAGAGCAGACCTCATGGAAAAGGGTAACGTACAAAGCCAAGATCTGGTGAGACCCAAGCACTTCCCCCAGCCCAGCTCACAAGTGGGAAGAAGAGAGGGGGTGGAGGCCGAGGACTGCTGAACACCAAGCTGTGGAGATCTGCTCTGGGAGCACAAACCTACATTACATGGTGCTCTGGAGATTAGAGGGATTGGAAAGCGAAGATAGGCAGAATAATCAGAGAGGCTGAGATTCCAGCCACTTGTGGAAAACAGATACCCACAACTGGCTGCTATGGTACAAAAGAAAGGCAGGCACACTGAGACCTCCCAACAGCAAGTCAGCTGCTAAAGGGGCAGGGATTGCACAGAGGTTGCTGCTCAGGAGAAAAGACAGGTGGACAAAATTGTCCTGGTGCACTCAGCACAGCAGGTTGGGAACGTTCAGAAGCTTCAGGTGCTCCATACCCCTAGCTGGAAACAGCTCTCAGCCCCACCAGCCCCCCACCCCCACCCCCGTGATATACAGACTGCTGCTCCTTCCTCCTGGCCAGCACACTGACTCGCAAACCTGCTGTGCCCACCATTGCACAAGGCCAGCCATAGGGCAGCCCCACCTACAGCAGCTGCAGGGACAGGGCATATAGGCTCCTTCCTGCATGCTCGACCCACTGACCCTCGCAGTGGAGGCAGGTACAGCAGCCAGGAAGCAGGAAAGACCTCTTTCCTCCCAGCATGCACCAGCTCCACTTGCCTGCAACCCCGCCCCCCCCCCCGCCCCCCATCACTCCAGGGAGTGAACAGATCCAGAGTAGAGCTTCTGGGCACTAGAGGGCGCCGCCTACACCAAGTTATTACTACAAATAATGAAATGTCAAAAGAACCTGGTACAAACCAAAAGCCCCCAAACACCAGAAAGAGGGGCAAGTAAAACTGCAATCAACCTTCCTGAGAAAGATTTCAAAATAAAAATCATAAACATGCTCACAGAGCTACAGAAAAATATTCAAGACCTCAGGGAGGAAGTCAAGAGATAAAAACTTTGAAAAATACACTATCCAAAATGAAACATACAGTGGAGGGATTTACATTGAGATCAGATGAAGTAGAGGAGATGGTAAATGAAATAGAAAGAGAACAGGTATACAAAGAAGCTGAGGCACAGAGAGAAAAATTTATCTCTAGGAATGAAACAATATTAAGAGAACTGTGTGGCCAATCCAAACAGAACAATATTTGCAATATAGGAGTACCAGAAAAAGTAGAGAGAGAAAAAGGGATAGAAAGTGTCTTTAAGGAGGTAATTGCTGAAAACCTCCCAAATCTAGGGAAGGAGATAGCCTCTCAGGCCATGGAAGGTGCACAGATCTCCCAACACAAGGGACTCAAGGAAGAGAACATTAAGACATATAATTGAAGTGGCAAAGATCAAGGACAAGGACAGACTATTAAAAGCAGCCAGAGAGAGAAAAAAGATCACATACAAAGGAAAACCCATCAAGCTATCATCGGACTTCTCAGCAGAAACCTCAAGACCAGAAGGGAGTGGCATGATATATTTAATGCAATGAAACAGATGGGCCTCAAAACAAGAATACCCAGATTATCACTTGAATTTTAAGCGGGGATTAAACAATTTTCAGATAAGCAAAAGTTGAGAGGATTTACCTTCCACAAACCATATCTACAGTGTATTTTGGAGACACTGCTATAGATGGAAGTGTTCCTAAGGCCAAATAGCTGTCACCAGAGAAAATAAAACCACAGTAAAGGAAGTAGACCAATTAATTACTAAGCAGATGCAAAATCAAATCAACTACCCACAAAGTCAGTCAAGGGATACACAAAGAGTACAGAATATGACACCTAATAATATAAACAATCAAGGAGGAAGGAAAAGGAAAAATAAAAGAACCTTTAGACTGTGTTTGTAATCGTGTACTCACAGACCACAAAGGTATGAAACTAGAAAAAGATTACACAAAGAAAACAAAAAATCCCACAAACACATGGAGGCTTAACAACATGCTCCTAAATAATCAATGGATCAATGACCAAACAAAAACAGAGATCAAGCAGTATACGGGGACAAATGACAACAATAATTCAACACCACAGAGTCTGTTGGATGCAGCGAAGGCCATGCTAAGAGGTAAGTATTTTGCGATACAGGCCTACCTCGGGAAAGAAGAACAATCCCATATGAACAGTCTAAACTCACAATTAATGAAACTAGAAAAAGAAGAACAAATGAGGCCCAAAGTCAGTAGAAGGAGGGACATAATAAAGATTAGAGCAGTAATAAATAAAATATAGAAGAATAAAACAGTAGAAAGAATCAATGAAAGCAGGAGCTGGTTCTTTGAGAAAAAAACTAACAAAATAGATAAAGCCCTAGCCAGACTTATCAAGAAAAAAAGAGAGTCTACACACATAAACAAATCAGAAATGAGAAAGGAAAAATCATGATGGACACCACAGAAATACAAAGAATGGTTAGAGAATACTATGAAAAATTATGTGCAAATAAATTGGATAACCTAGAAAAAATGGACAACTTTCTAGAAAAATACAACCATCCGAGGTTGACCCAGGAAGAAGCAGAAAATCTGAACAGACCAATTACCAGCAAAGAAATTGAATTGGTAAATCAAGAAACTACCTAAGAACAAAACTCCTGGACCAGATGGCTTCACTGCAGAATTTTACCAAACATTTAGTGAAGACCTCATACCCTTCCTCCTTAAAGTTTTCCAAAAAGTGGAAGAGGAGGGAATACTTCCAAACTCATTATATGAGGCCAGCATCACTCTCACACCAAAACCAGGCAAAGACACCACAAAAAAAGATTACAGACCAATATCCCTGATCAACACAGATGCAAAAATACTCCACAAAATATTAGCAAACAGAATTCAAAACTACATGAAAAAGATCATCCATCATAAACAAGTAGGATTTATTCCATAAATGCAAGAATGATACAATATTCAAAATCCATCAATATCATACACCACATCAACAAAAAGGACAAAAACCACATGATCATCTCCATAGATGCTGAAAAAGCATTTGACAAAACTCAATATCCATTCATGATAAAAACTCTCAACAAAGTGGGTATAGAGGGCAAGTATCAACATAATAAAGGCCATATATGACAAACCCACAGCCAACATTATACTTAACAGCAAGAAGCTGAAAGCTTTTCCTTTAAGATCAGAAACAAGACAAGAATGTCCACTCTCCCCACTTTTATTCAACATAGTCTGGAGGTGCTAGCCGCGGCAATCAGACAACACAAAGAAATAAAAGGCATCTAGATTGGCAAGGAAGAAGTTAAACTGTCCCTGTTTGGAGATGACATGATAGTGTACATAAAAAACGCTAAAGAATCCATTCCAAAACTACTAGATCTAATATCTGGATTCAGCAAAGCTGCAGGATACAAAATTAATACACAGAAATCTGTTGCATTCCTATACACTAACGATGAACCAGCCCAAAGAGAAATTGGGAAAACAACTCCATTTACAATTGCATCAAAAAGAATAAAATACCTAGGAATAAACCTAACCAACGAGATGAAAGACCTTTACCCTCAAGACTATAAGACACTTATGAGAGAAATTAAAGAAGACACCAATAAATGGAAATACATCCCATGCTCATGGCTAAGAAGAATTAATATTCTCAAAATGGCCATCCTGCCTAAAGCAATCTACAAATTCAATGCAATCCCTATCAAAATACCAACAGCATTCTTCAGCAAACTAGAACAAACAGTTCTAAAATTCATATGGAACCACAAAAGACCCTGAATAGCCAAAGCAATCCTGAGAAGGAAGAATAAAGCTGGGGGGATTATGCTCCCCAACTTCAAGCTCTACTACAAAGCCACAATAATCAAGACAATTTGGTACTGGCACAAGAAAAGACCCATAGATCAGTGGAACAGAATAGATAAGCCCAGATATAAACCCAAGCATGGTCAATTAATATACGATAAAAGCACCATGGATATACAATGGGGAAATGACAGCCTGTTCAACAAGTGGTGTTGGCAAAACTGGACAGCTACTTGTAGGAGAATGCAACTGGATTATTGTCTAATTCCATACACAAAATTAAACTCGAAATGGATCAAAGACCTGAATGTAAGTCATGAAACCGTAAAACTCTTAGAAGGAAACATAGGCAATAATCTCTTGAATATAAATGTGAGCAGCTTTTTCCTGAACACATCTCCTCAGGCAAGGGAAACAAATGCAAAAACGAACAAGTGGGACTACATCAAACGAAAAGCTGTACAGCAAAGGATACCATCAGCAGAACAAAAAGGCATCCTACAGTATGGGAGAATATATTCATAAACGACATATCCGACAAGGGTTTAACATCCAAAATATATAAGGAGCTCACATGCCTCCACACCCAAAAAACAAATAACCCAATTAAAAAATGTGCAGAGGATCTGAACAGACACTTCTCCAAAGAAGAAATTCAGATGGCCAGTAGAAACATGAAAAGATGCTCCACATCACTAACTATCAGGGAAATACAAATTAAAACCACAATGAGATATCACCTCACACCAATTAGGATGGCCAACATCAAAAAGACTAGAAACAACAAATGCTGGCAAGGATGCGGAGAAAGGGGAACCCTCCTACATTGCTGGTGGAAATTTAAATTAGTTCATCCATTGTGGGAAGCAATATTGAGGTTCCTCAAAAAACTAGAAATAGAAATACCATTTGACTCAGGAATTCCAATCCTAGGAATTTACCCAAAGAAAAAAAGATCCCAGATTCAAAAAGACAGATGCACCCCTATGTTTATCGCAGCACTATTTACAATAGCCAATATATGGGAGTAACCTAAGTGTCCATCAGTAGATGATGGATAAAGAAGATGTGGTACATATACACAATGGAATATTATTCAGCCATGAGAAGAAAACTAATCTTACCATTTGCAACAACATGGACAGGACTACAGGGTATTATGCTCAGTGAAATAAGCCATGTGGAGAAAGACAAGTACCAACTCATTTCCCTCATTTGTGGAGTATAACAACAAAGCAAAACTGAAGGAACAAAACAGCAGCAGACACAAACTCCAAGAAGGAACTAGCAGTTAACAGAGGAGAGGGTGGGTAGTAAGGGAGGGAGAAGGGGACTGAGGGGTATTGTGATTGGCACAGAATATGTGGCGATGGGGGACTACAGGCAAGACAGTGGAGCACAGAGAAGACAAGTAGTGATTCTGTAGCATCTTACTATGCTGATGGATGGTGACTGCAGTGGGGTGTGTGGGGGACTTGATAATATGGGTGAGTGTAGTAACCACAATGTTTTTCATGTGAAACCTTTGTAAGGGTGTATATCGATGATACCTTAAAAAGAAAAGATTGTCAAGGATAAAAAAATAAATCACCATTATCTCATATCCAATCCTGTGTTTATTTGTCAACCCTACTTGTCTGAGTGTTTTTTACAGGTGGTTTTTTCAAATCAAGATCAAACCAGTCACCTGTTGCTGGCTTGATGCTCTGTGTCTTGACCCTGAGTCAGTCCTTAGTGCTGTGCATGCTGCTGTTTATCTGTGCTGGCATTTGTACCCATGAAGCAGCACTGAACATGAACCCTCCCCTGTCAAGGTTGAGGTCTCACCTAGTGTGCAGAGAGAGACGCCCCAGACGCAGCTGTCCGACAACACTGAGATGACACCTGCAGAGAGCCAGGCATTGGTCAAGAAACTATCACCATTTTCTGTGGCCCCGCAGTGGGTGCAGGCGTGGGGAAGGGGGTGAGTCTGCCTTCCTCAACAGAGTAGGGGCTCTGCCTAGAGCACAACTTGCCCACAAAGCAAGGTCATTAGCAGCTCCTCCCAAAGGCAGTCAGCAGTCACACGCAGACTGTCCCTTGAGGCCTTCCGCAGACCCTCCAGGGGCCCACTTTCTGCCCCTCCCCAGCCAACTCCCTCAAAACAAACTGATGGGCAAAAACAACAGAACACACTTCCCTAGGGGCAGAGCCTCATGGTAAGCTTGCCCTCCGAGATGGCTGTCCAAGAGCAAGGGCTTCAGGGGCTGCGGCCACCCTCTGGGCTCCTGTTCTGAGCACTGTCATCACATGACCCCCGCCTACAGGGAAGTACTCTGACGAGCCCTGCTTTTCAGACACGGAAACTGAGGAGGTGAAAAGAAAGGCTCCCAGGCCTGGGGGCAGGACTAGCCCGTCCTGTGCTGGGTGTTCTTGCTGTGGCCTTCTGGAGAGACAGGGATGGAGACAGATCTTGAGCAGAGAGAGTTAAGAATAAAGGCAGAGGTGAGAGGCCGAAAGGGGTGAGGTTGAAGCCGACGTGGTGAGTTCACAGGGGTTTGGCCGGCGTCCTTCTGCTGCCCTGGAAGCTATGGTCTGTCTCGGGAACCCTGCCATGCCCACTTTGGAGAGAGGGCTGGCGGGCTCCCTCCCTCCCGGGATGGGACGCAGAGGCAGTCCCCAATCCCTCCCAGCTGTCCAGCAGCCTCTCTAGGCCTGGGTCTGCAGCCTCGCAAACATTTTCATCCTGCTAATACTACTTCAGCCGGCGTGGCAGCCAAAGGAGGATTAAATTTTGTGCTTGTGGCTAAAATAAGAAGTAAACAAGATGCGTATCCCTTCATTCATTCCTTCAAAATTCAGGGTGTGCAAAGCAGAGCACGTCCCGAATCGGCCTCTGGTGGTGGGTGGTGGGGGCGAGGTGAGTAGTGACACCCCGGTGCTCTTCAGCCCCGCAGCCCTTCTCCGCTTGGGGGAAGTTCTCGCGTCCCCTGGGTCATTTTAGTTGGCCCATTCAAGATTCTTCCAGCTCTGGCTCGCCTTCCTCCCTTGCCCCGGACGTCAGCCCTGTGCCGGAGGGCAGCCCCGAGGGAACCTCTGCCTCGCCTAGGCCTGCAGACACTCGCAGCTGGGCGCCGGCCTCCTTCCGGCAGACGGGACAGCCTGTGTGAGCTCAGGCTCCCAATGCCAGGTGGCCGAGGCCGCGCCCCAGGTGGGACAGGTTTGGGTTCAGGAGCTCTTGCTTAAGTTGTAGTAGCTTTGGTTTTTGCTTTTCTGTTGTCTCAGGTGTGGTGTTACAGAATCCACAGAAGGATGCAAGGCCCTCAATCCTTGACTGTGGAGGAAGTCAAGACATTTCCAGGCAGAAACGCAGGGCACCCTAAAGTGAAAGGAGACCCCTCAGTTTATGGTGAGAGGCTGTGGTGGGGGCTGGTCTCTGAGACCCTCGAGGCATTTTCTAGGCGGAGAGTGGAAGCAAACAGGATTGCTTCAGTGTGCTCAGAAGAGGATACTTTAGCGAGAAAAGCTACCCCTTCTATTTGAGCTGCTAGTACACTCTAAATGGGACCCCTGTAGTTTTTTGTCTTAAGACCTGCGGGAGCATAAAGGCTGAACTCAGAGGTCTGCTGCGTACTCACAGGGCTGCACTGAGTCTGTGTGTGGTTTGGAGCTCATGGGGGTCTAGTCACTAGGAACTTCACAGGTGTCAGTTCTATAAAAAGAAAGAAAGAAACTTTGAAGGACTGATAAATGCTTGCAATGAAAATGTGAGAGACATGGACTTCATCAGCCTTCAATGTGCCAGAAGGATCAGTTTAAGATGTTTAAAAATCTAAGAAAGCACTGTCTGAGGAATAGCCTTCATGCAGCCTGGCAGGTTTGTGGTCCGGGTTCTCTTCCGTCTTCACCACAATGAACAGCATCCGGAAGGGAATTAATCTGTACCAGAATGCCTCTGCCTGACCCAAGGCCAGTGACCACCTGGGTGCTGACTGCGTGGCAGGGGAGAATGGCCTGGCTCCTGCCCCTCTGCGCTGAGCCCGACCTGGCCCAGCACTGTGACAGTCCAATCACCAGACACAATAGCAAATTCTAGTCAAACTGAACTATCAGGAAGAGCTTCTATAATGAACAGTTTGGACACCTTCCATGACTGATTTTTACCAATTTTACACCAGAAAAGAGGTTAATTGTTTTTCTCCTTGAGGTGGGCTGAATGCTGGTTTTCTAAAAATTCTTTGTTTTCCCTTTTCCTATCAACTCCAAAATGATGGGGTTTTCTTTTTTGACCAAGGCAAGAATGGTGACAGAATGATGCGAGGAGGCTGCCCAGGTCGCCTCCTGTAAGGAGGGGATGCTCTGCGCCCCCTTGGCTGCTCCAGGCCTGGGACAGAGCGGAGCCCAGTGGGGCTCAGCTGTGTGGTCTGCTCAGACAGTGCAGGGACTGGATTTCAGTTTTTCAAAATGGCAAATGTAAATGGTTTCACTGTAAATGGGTAACTGATGCTCACAACACAAACTGAGCCTTTGAATAATTATTGTGAGAGTGCAGCATTTGTCAGAGAACACACAATGATCTCTTACTGCAATTATCTTGTTCCAGCTTTAAAATATTAGCTGTCACTTCTTTCAGGGGCTTGTGAGAAAGGAAAGTCTCTCTTTCTTTAACTCTCTTTTCCCTTGAACGCAATTACCACCTCATTCATGGCTCTTTGTGGCCACCTAATCTTGCCGATTGTGCCTGTGACATGGCCACAAAGCAACATGACTGACATACCTGACAGCTCTGGCTGGTGACAGAGCCGCCACAAAGGGGACGGCCTTTTGTGGGATGAGTCCCACCAACCGCCAGCTTCTGAGGACTGCAGGCAGGAAGGTACAAGCAGGGAGGGGAGGCGCTGAGCACTTGTACCACTTCTGCACCAGAGAGGCTCTTGTTTTTAACCTGATAGCTCTGTGGCACTAAGGAGCCGAGGGTCCTGAGCACATCTCCCTAACTGAGCCATTCTTGCCTCAGAACAACACGTCTGCCTGCTCTCTTCATTTATCACTGCACTCAACAAAACAGGCACTTTGGGGACCTGGCTCCAGTGCACTGGGGCCAAATCCACCTTCCCCAGGCTCTCCTGCCCCTCACAATCCCTGCAGCTACACACCCAGTTGCACCCCGTGTACAGGGTCCCCGTGTGCAGGGAACCTGTGTCAGAAAGAAGTAGATACACTAACTCGTACTTTTGAGAAGCCCCACAAAGAAGCCCCAGTGCTCTCAGTGGGGTCCCCAGCTCCCCTCCCTAGTGCAGTAACTGACCCCAGGGTTAGCCCCTTACATGGCTTACTGGCATCTATGCTTTGGATTGGTTATATCTCTGACTTTTAGTCTTTTACCCCATTTTCCTTTTTGGATTACAGAAATAACACATATTTATTATTGAAAACATATCCATCTTCCCATAAAACAACCTGGATATCAGCCTGGAGCACGTTCTCCAAAATGTTCTTCTCTGTGCAATTACTAACCTCCATACAATTAGCAGTGATCTGTCTTACTGAAAAGGATTGTGCTGTGCATCCTGTTTTACAACCTACCTGTCTTTATTTTGTCGTGGCCATCTTTGCATGACTGATGTTTTTAGTTACTGATCTTTAATCAGTTTTAGGGGGAGCTCAGGCTTGGGCTCAAGGGGGAACAGTCTGTAACCCCAAGAACCAAAGCCCTGCCTCACTGGCTGGAACTGACCTGCAGCCATCGCCCTGGCCCTCAGCCCCTAGGAAACAGCGGTTTTTCTTCATGTTCCAAAGATTTAAATAACTAGAAACATGCAAAACCTCTTAGCGGCTTTGAGATAGACATTAAAATCAGTCAGGGAAACTTAAAATAGAAATACCATTTGACTCAGGAATTCCACTCCTAGGAATTTACCCTAAGAATGCAGCAGCCCAGTTTCAAAAAGACATATGCACCCCTATGTTTATTGCAGCACTATTTACAATAGCCAAGAAATGGAAGCAACCTAAGTGTCCATCGGTGGCTGAATGTATAAGGGAGATGTAGTACATATACCTAATGGAATATTATTCAGCCATAAGAAGAAAACAAATCCTACCTTTGCAACAACATGAATGGAGCTAGAGGGTAGTATGCTCAATGAAATAAGCCAGGTGGAGAAAGACAAGTATCAGATGATTTCCCTCATCTGTGGAGTATAAGAACAAAGCAAAAACTGAAGGAACAAAACAGCAGCAGACTCACAGAACCCAAGAACGGACTAACAGTTACCAAAGGGAAAGTGTCTGGGGAGGATGGGTGGGAAGGGAGAGATAAGAGGGTAAAAGGGGCATTACGATTAGCAGACGTAATGTTGGGGGGCACAGGGAGGGCTGTACAACTCAGAGAAGACAAGTAGTGACTCTATAGCATCTCACTATGCTGATGGACAGTGACTGTAATGGGGTATGTGGTGGGGACTTGATAATGGGGGGAGTCTAGTAACCACAGTGTTGCTCATGTGATTGTATATTAATGATACCAAGAAAACAAAATCACAGTCAGGGGAAAGGCAAACTTGCAGCAGAAGGACCAGAAGTGCCACCAGGAAGGTGTCCCGGCCTGGTTAAAGCCCCCCTTCCTGGGCAGGATCGACGCAGCTACCCTGTGACACAGAAGGACCAGAAACCCTTCCAGATCTCAGACCCCCTTGAGTCTCTCTCTCCAGGGCGACCAGCGCACTCAGGTTTCCTTGTCATGCACGTCAGACTGAAACACACTTTGAAAGCAAAGCCAGTGTGGGTGTCAAGCTACCTGGTTACTTCTGCTGTCTGAGGGTCCCAGCACGGGCCCTGCAGAGAGATGCTCAGCCACGGCAGTTCCCCAGAGGCACCTGTGAGACCGTCCAGGATCTCCAACTCAGGTTCTTCAGAAAGAAAAAAATCTGAAACAGACTATTATCAATAGGCAGCATTTGGCTGCCCAATAAATTGGCTCAAACATCTTAATTAGTAAGTTTCATTAAGTTTCCTGAATGTTGACAGAAAAAGTAATGTTCAGATTTTAAAACCTCTGCTAAAACAATTTGCTTATTTTATCTTTTTAAAAATTGTTTATTACAAAAATAGTTAATACTTGAACATGGTAGAAAATTGATAGCCCCCTGAAAGGTAAGCCCTCCTCCTCTGTTCAGAGAGGGCCCCTTGGTTAAGCCTGGAGACAACCGCTGTTACAGGGCACGGTGGCCCAGGGCATTGTCCTCTGCCCTGCCATCCTTAGAGTTGTCTTGTTGTCCACATATCTGTTGCTGTAGGTCACCTGTGACTGCACCCAGAGCCCAAAGGGAAGGAGGGGTCCTCTCTCTAGGGAGTCTCTCTTTAAAGCTCAGCCTCAGGGGATGCTGGAAAGCCAGTGCGCATTTGACCCTCTTGGCACATTTGACCCTCTTGGCTGGAGAGAGTCCTGGAGGGAAATGAGTGAGGTATGGCCATTGGCTGGCCACGCACAGTGCCTGTCATGGTGGGCTCTGCTTCCAGCATTCAAAGTACCATGCACATTTACCACACACCACTTTTCACCTGTAAGAGTGAAAAAATAAATGTTTGCTAACACAGAGTTTTGGCAAGGATGTAGAGAAACAGGCACTCTTCATAAATTTCTGCCAGAAAGAAAAGCCTGTACAACTGCTTTGGAGAGCAATTTGGCAATATCTATTCAAATTAAAACTGCACATGCCCTTTGACCCAGCAATTCCACATCTCTAGTATTTTATCCTACAGATGTCTGTGAACATAAGTGAGTTGATACCTATATATAGACAGTCTTAGTAGTACTCTGTGTGACAGAAAAAGACTGAAATAGCCAATATGTCCATCAAATAAATATTGACAAGTAAATAATTGAACAGCCATACAAAGACATACTACACAGCCATAAATGAGAATGAGGCTGTTTTAAATGTGCTGATACAGAATGGTTACCAAGGTAGATTTGTAAGTATAAAAAAAAGGCAAATACACTATAATATCATTTGTGTTTTAAAAACTAAATATATAATTATATAAAATTACATTATACATGTAATTCTTTTATTTCATTTATCATGTGTCAGACACACTGTTCTAAGCACTTCACAAATATTTACTCTTTTACTTTCACAATGAACCTATGAAATAGATATCATTCTACTGTACTAATGAGGAAAATGAACCACAGGTCAAATTTGCCCAACATCATGAAACTAGTTAAGTGAAGAAGGTGGTATTTGAACTGTGACAACCTGGCTGTCATGCACACCCAGGAAGCTAGACAAGAAACAGATGTGCTCATTTGTTTCTGAGAGTCATCTAGGGCTCATGGGCAGGTGTGAGAGGGACACCTATTTACTATGAATCTTGCACATTTTCAACCACATACATGAGTTACCCACTCAAAAGATTATATGTTGTGATAAATCTCATCATTGTTCCACATTCCTCATGACTTCCTGTAATAAATAGAATGACACCTTTGCACCTTTTAGGCCCTCCATGTTGGAATTTCCCAGTGTACCCTGTGACATGCTCTGGCTAGGAGTGCGGGAGGTTCTCAGCCAACGCCTTAGCTGTCTGCTGGTGCCCATCTCTGCTCTCAGCTCTTGGCTCCTATGTGAAGCCTCCTGGCCTGGAACAGAAACGCAGGAGCTACATGAGATCATATGTAGATCCCTCGTCTCAGTGCATCTCATGCACCTTGGGGCATCACTGTACATAGCTAGGGGTTTTCCTTAGGCCAAAAATGTGACTATTTGAACATTAAAAAGAATAAGAACTTTAAAAAGGATAACAATTACAAATGATTGGAACACATTAATAGGTCTAAATCCACAACTTTATAAAAATACTAAAACAAACAAGCAAAAACCACAGCTCATCACTTACTTGTTCATGATGATAAGAAGTCAATATTGTTTTCTGAAAACTTGTAAAGAAAAAGAATCATTCATTTATGCTGCCTTTGTATTATAAACTATAGCTGCCACTTTCTTTCTCTTTCCTGCTTCTGGACTCCCACAATATGTATGTTGGTCTACTGGATGGTATCCCACAGGTGCCTTCACCTCTGCTTTTATCTTTTCTCTTTCAGTTCCTCATATATGTTAATTTCCATTGTCCTATCTTCAGGTTTGTTAACTCTTTCCTCTGCCTGCTCAACTCTGCCTTTGAATCCCTCTAGAGAATTTTTCATTTCAATTATTATACTTTTCAGCTCCATAATTTCTTTTTGATTTCTTTGAAGGTTTTCTAGCTCTTTATTGATATTTGCATTTTGTTCACACAACATTTTCCTGACTTTTACCACATCTTCCTTTAGTTCTTAGAGCATCTTTAGAACAAATATTTTTGTCTTTGTCTGGTAGATCTTCCATCAAACCATTTTGTTGGACAGTTTCTGTTGATTTATTTTTTTCCTCTGAATGAGCCATGGTTTCCTGTTTCTCTGTATGCTTTGTGGTTTCCTGTTGAAAACTGGATATTTGAATCTAATAATACAGTGACTCTGGAAATCAGATTCTCCCACTTCCCCAGTATTTTCTGGATTTTGTTGTTGTTGTTGTTTTCTGCTTCTTGTAGGCTGTCTCTGTGCCAAGGATGAGCTTGAGGTGAAAACTTAAAATCTTCTCAGGTCTATTCTGGGTCTCTCCTTGGGTATGTGTGGTCACTTTCTAATATTCCCTATATATATAGTTATTTTATTTTATTTTTTAGTGTTCTAGTCTTTAAGGTCTGGCTCCCAAAAGGGGAAAATAGAAAGTTGAAGTGAGGGTGGGGTGGATGTTGACCCTTTAAATCCCCTGGAAGTCGCTCGGAGTTGGGGGGGGTGCTTGCGATAATCAGGGGAGGTGCAACAATGGCCGCCCACTTCAGTGTCTGCACCTATGTGGTCAGAAGCAACAATTATCAATCAGAATACAGATCCCCAATATTTGGAGGACAGGATCTTTTTTTTATTGAAGTATTATTGATATACAATCTTATGTTTGGTTTCAAATATACAACACAGTGGTTCAACAGTTATCCATATTATTAAGTCCTCACCCCCTCTAGTGCAGTTACTATCTGTCAATATAGAAAGATGTTACAGAATCATTGACTATATTCTCCATGCTGGAGGACAGAGTCTTTTTTGTCTACCCTGGCTCCCACAGGCTGCATTCAACCTCTTCCGAGCCCAGCTGGCTGCCCCATGGCTAAGGGATAGCTGCTACTGTGCTAGGAGCTGAAATTGACTGAAATTAACTGCAATTTTTATTCCAAGCCTTCTCCAAGGAATTGCGAGCCTTCCATGGACTCCAGAGTTCCAAAATAGCTATATCAGAAAGTTCTGCCAGTAAAATTATTGTCTAGGTGGGAAGACAGATTCCTGGTACTTGCTGCTCTACCATCTTCCCAAAATCTCTGGTTCTTTTTTACAGTTTCTATGTCTTTGTTGATATTCGCATTTTTTCATGCATTGTTTCCTGACTTCATTTACTTGTCCATCTGTGTTCTCTTGTAGTACATTGAACTTCTTTAAGATGACTGTTTGAGTTATTTGTGGAGAAATTCATAAATTGATTCTTTAGGATTAGTTTCTGGAGATTTAATTTTTCCTTTGATTGGGCCATGTTTCCCTGTTTCTTCATCTGTCGTTCTATTTTTTGTGACCTTTACAAGCTAGCTTTGCACAGAGACAGACTTTCACCAATCAGCATAGCTAGAGATTCTGGGACCTAGAGATTCTCAAACCTTTTCTGAGAATGTACCTGTCTGGGTTTGTATGGTAATCTCCCAATCAAAGGGGTTTGCCTTTCTTTTTCAGAGGCTCATGACCTCTTGCTCCCTCTGTTGTCTGTCAGTGGTTCTGCATATTCTCTGGTGCTGCAATAAGCCTCTGAGCTCTCCTGTTCTCTACAGCCTTCGGGTACCTGAAGCATGCTGGTTCCATCAGTGTTCTGCGGCAGGTGAGACAAAACCTGGCCCCTCAGGGAGCCCCTTGGAAAGCTGTAATGCTGGATGTACATCCCACTTTTTTTTGCCTTCCTGAGGGGGAAGCTGCATGCTGGGTGCTTTCTTCCTATGGTACCAGGCTGAGCTGGCTTGGGGCAGAGGCTATGGGGCTGAAATCAAGCAGCATCTCTTACCTCTTAGTCGGCCTCTTCCTGCCTCTCAGCTTTCCTGGGGTGGTATGACTTGTTAAGTGGTTTCTGGAGTTCTCAAAAAGGCTTTTTGGAGTATATATATTGCTGTTCACTTGGTGTCTCTGTGGAGAAACAAGGACTGGGGCTCCTATTCTGTCATATTGTTGACGTGACTCCCTTGTCAACTTCTTATGATAGCAATAGAAATACAGACATCAAAAGGATGCATTAAGAAAAATTCATGATGCGAGGAAACAGAAAACACATGACATCCTACCCTACTGAGGAGTCCTGTCGATTGAAGGCCTCCCTCTGCTGTGGATAGAGAAATCAATTGACTAGCAACTATTGGATGTCCCTTGCATAATGTGTTGGCCAATGTGGAAGGGGTCTCTGAATTTTGGTTTTGGCCGTCTCGTTAGGGACACGCAGTGTCCGCTGGGCGACAGGCGCCCTCATGAGAGGAGGAGGAAGAAGGGCCACCTTGTGGACTGACACAGGCCCGGGCAGGCACCGCAAGGGGGCGGAGCTTGGGCTGGGGGCAGAGGTGGTACTGACAGGTGTGCAGTCCTGGTTGGATGGGAGAGTAAGGAATGATTTTTTATGTGTGGTAAGACCAAAATAACATAAAATTTGCCATTTTAACTATTTTTAAGTGTTGAGTTCAGTGGCAGTATGAAGGGAGTGTTTTGAGCAAAGAATGATTTTATTTTGGGAAGGGTAATTTGGTGCTGCTTTTTCAGTGGCTAAAGGACTAAAATGCTTTTAGAGAAAAAAAATAGGCGGGCTACTTAAAAAGTAATAAAACAATGAACAATTGAGCATTGTTTGTAGTATTGGCTAAGAAAATGGCCATTTGATTCAAATACTCTTATGAAATAGGAAGAGCAAGTGTTATTCCCATTTCTGAGATAAGGAAAATGAGGGTCTGTTAAGTGACCAGCTGCGGCTACACAGGTGGATGGGCCTCTCCGAGACTAAAACCCACATCTTCGTGACCTCACTGCAGGCCTCTTTGTGCCTCCCCTTGATGCCTAGGCCACCTTCTTGAAGCTCTCTACATCCTTGCCGGAACAGTATACTAGCAAGCTTTCACTTTTCCCACACTAATTGGTGGAAAATGGTGTATAGTTTAATGAGCACATGGCTTTGAATGCTGGAAGCAGAGTCCACCGTGACAATCACTTGGTCTGTGTACAAAATCACCTCCTGGGAAGACGCAGGGTGCCAGGGCCAGTTAGCAGTGGGCGACAGTGGTGACTGGACTCCAGGCTACTGGAGAGAGGCATTCTGTCCTCAGAACACCACCGCTGTTAGTCTAGGAGGCAAGAACATGGTTCAGCACATTGAGAAGAAGGGTTTATATTTCAGTCATGTGGATTCCACTTGTTGAGAGGCCCTGTCTCTTGGCCCCACCCTCCACAGTGAGGGCTCTGTGTCTGCATGGGGTTGATGGCCAGTGACAAGCTGGGCCCTGGGACCAGGTTCAGTTGGTGCCAGGCACATGGGCTAGCACAGAGAGCACGTGCCTGCTGTCCAAAGTGCAGCCTGCCAGGAGAGGGCCCTAAGAATAAATCTGGGAGCCCAGGAGATGTGCAATCACTCTGCAGGAGCAAAGAACAATTAGTAAAGCCTGTGGGTATGAGCACCTTGGGGTCCCTCTGTGGAAGCCACCTAGCCAGGGATGGAGACAGGCTGGCCATGGGGCCAGAGTCCCTCCTGTCTGGGCAGCCTTGTCATGGGTGGTATGACTTGGTTTGTCTGCCCAGACTTCAGAAGGGGACTGAGTCCATGTGGCCTAGCCTTCTCCCCAGGACAGACCCCACCCTACCTCTGATGGGGGTCTCCAACTTGTGTCCAAACACTCCCACCAGTGAAGGGTCTGCTTTGGGAAGACAAACCTCTTCTATGTGGGTAGTAGTTACTGTCATCACTTTCCTTTCCTCCTCCACTCCCTCCTACCTTCCAGATGGTGAGCCTGGCACTGTGCCCTTGCAGTATGGGAAGGGCTCTGACTATGCTAAATCTCTTCCCCACTCTGTGGCAGCAGGGAGGGCCTCTGGATGTCTGAGCACCCCTAGCTCCCCCAGCCCCCTGTCAGGCTGCATTCCTAGGGTCCTTGTTGGTATTTACCCCAGGACTCTCCCCACATGGGACCCAGTGCACAGGAACGTAACCTTGACCCTCAGGTCTGCTGGGTCCCTGAAACCACCTGAATTTTGGCTGTTAGAGTGGCCCCAAGAGATTTAGGATTCCATCCTTGTTTGCACCTAATTGGCCGCCAGACCTCAGACAAGTCAGTTATTTCTTTACAACCCTTTTCTCTGCTATAAAACAACTTAGACTGGATTTAACTTGTTTGTCCAGCGCATTTTGGAGCATCGTCCACAGATCAGGCTTTGTACACTAGATGCCCATAATGCAAAGATGAGCAAAGCCCAGCTTGTGGGGGGCTGGTCCACATGCCGTGGTTGTGAGGTGGTTAGAGGTGAAGTGTCACTGAGGAGGCTGAAGGACAGGGGGCCCAACAGCTCCTTCCAGGCCTGGTAAGCAAGGGCCCCCCAGCAGGCACATTGCCCGACCTGTGGGACCTCAGGTCTGGACGTAGCACCTCAGGGTGGGGCCATCGACAGGAAACAGGGAGGCCCCTGCATGGCAGAGCTAGGAGCCCATGAGCTGTGGCAGGCTGCTCACTGCCCTGGAGACCAAGGTCAGCTCAGGGCCCTCAGGTTGGCCCTGCGCCCACCCAGCCTGGTCCCAAGCCCTCCTGCTTCCCTCTCCTTCCATGGGAACTTACATGTTCGCTCAGGCCTGCTGTTTCTTTTCCCTCAAGAAAGGGCAATCACTTAACTGAGCTATCATTGGTCTTCAGAAAGTAATTTACCCTAGTGATGGCAGCTGTGCAGCTTCCAGACTCACCTGAGCCATTATCAGAAAACGATTAGTTCCCCAAGGTACAAATAAAGGGTGGGATGAGGCAAGGAGTCAGTAGTTCCTCTGTCTTCCGGTTTTGCCACCTGCTGCAGGGCGTGGAGTAGGTACGGCTGGTTGGAGTTCGGGGAAGAGAGGCTCTCCAGAATGCGGACTCCCGCCAAGCACTGGGCAGCCTGAGACCCCGCGGCTGCGTGCTGGAATAGGCCGGAGGCACCTGCCAGTGCCGGAGGGAAGACCGGGGCTGGTAAGGTCCCTGCTGCTTGAAAGCCAGCCCTCTGAGCCCTGGGACCTAGAGATGGTCGGTGCTTTAGAGAGCGGCTCCCACTCCGAAGATGCCTTTACTTATGTTGTTCCTTCTGTTTTTTAAGAATGAACACATGTCAAGGACTTCTTTAATGCATTAATGAGGGGACAATGCATCAATTCTTTAATGCATTAATGAGGGGGCAAGCGGGATGGTGGAGATGGTTTAAAAAGTATTCTTAATCACTAAAAGATTGTTGAAATGAAATTTCTAAACTATATATAAAACTGGTCAATGCCCCGGGGCCATAAAAGTGTAGCCTCTGGGTTGAGATCTTTCCTACTGGACAGTGACTGTTTGTTTATCTACAGGACAAAATTCATTGCATTGCCCCTGGTCAAGGATAATTTGCATTGCTGTCAGTTTCATACAAGTTAACACCTCTGTTAGGTTTGTGAACTACCCCAGTCAATAGACTGTATTAAGTGAAAACAAAGATTACCCCTCAGTGGGCCTGCTAGTCAGTGCTTCAGTATGACATTGAAAGAACAGGATTTTTTCCTATTTCTAGGTGTGATATCCTTCTTTGTTTAACAGCTCCCCCTTGTAGTCATAAATAATCTCCCAATATTATTGTTAACACAAGAAGGCTGGTCTTACTCTGTTTGGGCCAATCCATTACACAGAGACATCCAGAGGTGCTCGGTAAGCCAAGCAAGTCTCCTTGACGTCTGGTCGGCAGAACTAGAGCCAAAAGTGCTGAGTAACGAATGAGGCCAGAAAATTAAACTTGGTTTAGGGATTTTGTAATGATTCCAGGACTGCATTTTTACCAGCCTTTAACATTCCAGAGATTTAAAAAATTCTCCTCCATATTCTACTCCGAGTCTCAGAAATCCTAATTAAGTTCTCTGGTATCACCTGACAGTATCTAAGCAATGTCAGCTGGAAAATTTATATTAACGCGTGTTCCTTAAAGTATCAACAGATGATCTACATTGTGGATCGTTTCCATGAGGTGCGGAGACTCGTTTTCTTGTTCAGGATGTAAATTCCCTCTTGGCTTGGCCCGGCGTCCACTTGGCTCAATGAGGACAATGTGTCCCAAATCCCTTCTCCACTTGGTGCTGGCTGAGAGGGAGCCCAAGGAGAAAGCGACCTCAAGCTGGAAAGCAGAACAGGGAGGCAGCTGTCGCCCTGGGCAGGTCTCACAAAGGGTCCAGATTGTCTTCTTCCTCATGACCACTAGCCAACAGTGCCCAAGCCCATCCCAGACCAGAGGAAGAAGCTGCCAACACTGTCCGCCAGCACTTGGCACCCACCCGCAGGGGCATGGCTTCCTGCGTGCCTGAGCACCTCCAGTGGGGAAACCTGAGCGTCAGCAGGGGCATGGCTGCCAGTTCAGCCCTCTGTCTCCACACTGAGACCCTCCGCCACTAAGACTAACCCTCTTCCTGAGCCCCAGGCCAGACCCACCTTTGCCATTCTGTGCTGTTTGGTCCTGATTCCCAAACACTGATGCATACACACATCACGTATCTGCGCAGTTTTCTTTGACTTTGAACTTACAAATGGAATCATACTCTGTTAATTTTTCTGATGTTCAGATTTTCAACTTTGTTGTTGCTAGTTATCCCTGTTGATGCATGATCACTATAGCAATTCATGATCATTTAAAAAATAGCAAGCTAAATACCTCAAGACCAGTTTGTTATTTTAACAGAGAGGAAGCCAAATTCTACTCTTGCATCAGTGTAATATTTGTCAATGACCAATTCATACGCTTTTTTTTTTTTACAATTTATTTTGGTATCATTAACCTACAATTACATGAGCAATATTGTGGTGATTAAACTACCCCATTCATCAGGTCCCCCCCACCAACCCTATTACAGTCACTGTCCATCAGTGTAGTGAGATGAGAATCACTACTTGTCTTCTCTGAGTTGTACAGCCCTCCCCGTGCCCCCCCACCCTATGTCTGCCAATTGTAATGCCCCTTTTACACTATTATCCCTCCCTTCCCACCCATCTCCCCAGTCCCTTTCCCTTTGGTAACTATTAGTCGTTCTTGGGTTCTGTGAGTCTGCTGCTGTTTTGTTCCTTCGTTTTTTTTCTTTGTTCTTATACTCCACATATGAGTGAGATCATTTGATACTTGCCTTTTTCGGCCTGGCTTATTTCACCCTCTAGCTCCATCCATGTTGTTGCAATGTTCATAATATCCTCTAGCTCCATCCATGTTGTTGCAAATGGTAGGATTTGTTTCCTTCTTACAGCTGAATAATATTCCATTGTGTATATGTACCACATCTTCTTTATCCATTCATCTACTGATGGACACTTAGGTTGCTTCCATTTCTTGGCTATTGTAAATAGGGCTGTTATAAACATAGGGGTGCATCTGTCTTTTTGAAACTGGGCTGCTGCATTCTTGGGGTAAATTCCTAGGAGTGGGATTCCTGGGTCAAATGGTATTTCTTTTTTTTTTCTTTTTTTTTTCTTTTTTTATTTTACTATCATTAACCTACAATTACATGAGCAATATTGTGATGATTAAACTACCCCTTCATCAGGTCCCCCCCACCAACCCTATTACAGTCACTGTCCATCAGTGTAGTGAGATGAGAATCACTACTTGTCTTCTCTGAGCTATACAGTCCCCCCCCGAACCCCCCACCCTATGTCTGCCAATCGTAATGCCCCTTTTACCCTCTTATCCCTCCTTTCCCACCCATCTCCC
>JAQQAC010015530.1:11987863-12068037 GCA_029783875.1 Phataginus tricuspis | reverse complement strand
TCTGTGAGTCTGCTGCTGTTTTGTTCCTTCATTTCTTTTTTTTTTTTCTTTGTTCTTATACTCCACATATGAGTGAGATCATTTGGTACTTGTCTTTTTCGGCTTGGCTTATTTCACTGAGCATAATACCCTCCAGCTCCATCCATGTTGTTGCAAATGGTAGGACTTGTTTTTTTCTTATGGCTGCGTAATATTCCATTGTGTATATGTACCACATCTTCTTAATCCATTCATCTACTGATGGGCACTTAGGTTGCTTCCATTTCTTGGCTATTGTAAATAGTGCTGCAATAAACATAGGGGTGCATCTGTCTTTCTCAAACTGGGCTGCTGCATTCTTGGGGTAAATTCCTAGAAGTGGGATTCCTGGGTCAAATGGTATTTCTATTTTGAGTTTTTTGAGGAACCTCCATACTGCTTTCCACAATGGTTGAACCAATTTGCATTCTCACCAGCAGTGTAGGAGGGTTCCCTTTTCTCCACATCCTCGCCAACATTTGTTGTTGTTTGTGTTTTGGATGTTGGCCATCCTCACTGGTGTGAGGTGATATCTCATTGTGGTTTCAATCTGCATTTCTCTGATGATTAGCGATGTGGAGGATCTTTTCATGTGCCTGTTGGCCATCTGAATTTCTTCTTTAGAGAAGTGTCTATTCATGTCCTGTGCCCATTTCTTAATTGGGTTATTTGCTTTTTGTTTGTTAAGGTGCGTGAGTTCTTTGTATATTTTGGATGTCAACCCCTTATCAGATACATCATTGATGAATATATTTTCCCATATTGTAGGATGTCTTTTTGTTCTACTAATGGTGTCCTTTGCTGTACAGAAGCTTTTCAACTTGATATAGTCCCATTTGTTCATTTTTGCTTTTGTTTCCCTTGCCCGGGGGGATATGTTCATGAAGAAGTCGCTCATGTTTATGTCCAAGAGATTTTTGCCTATGTTTTTTTCTAAGAGTTTTATGGTTTCATGATTTACATTCAGGTCTTTGATTCACCTTGAGTTTACCTTTGTGTATGGGGTTAGACAGTAGTCCAGTTTCATTCTCTTACATGTAGCTGTCCAGTTTTTCCAACACCAGCTGCTGAAGAGGCTGTCATCTCCCCATTGTATATCCAGGGCTCCTTTATCAAATATTAATTGACTGTAGGTGTTTGGGTTAATGTTTGGATTTTCTATTCTGTTCCACTGGTCTGTGGGTCTGTTTTGGTGCCAGTACCAAACTGTCTTGATTACTGTGACTTTGTAGTAGAGCTTGAAGTCAGGGAGCGTAATTCCCCCTGTTTGATTCCTCCTTCTCAGGATTGCTTTGGCTATTTGGGGTCTTTTCTGGTTCCATATGAATTTTAGAATTATTTGTTCCAGTTCATTGAAGAAAGCTGTTGGTAGTTTGATAGGGATTGCGTTGAATCTGTAGATTGCTTTAGGTAGTATTGCCATTTTGACAATATTTATTCTTCCTAGCCAAGAGCATGGGATGCATTTCCATTTGTTAGTGTCTTCCTTAATTTCTCCTAGGAGTGTCTTGTAGTTTTCAGAGTACAGGTCTTTCACTTCTTTCGTTAGGTTTATTCCTAGGTATTTTATTCTTTTAGGTGCAATTGTGAATGGAATTGTTTTTCTGATTTCTCTTTCTGTTAGCTCATCATTAGTGTATAGGAAAGCATCAGATTTCTGTGTGTTAATTTTATATCCTGCAACTTTGCTGAATTCAGATATTAGTTCTAGTAGTTTTGGAGTGGAGTCTTTAGGGTTTTTTATGTACAGTGTCATGTCATCTGCAAATAGTGACAATTTGACTTCTTCTTTACCAATCTGGATGCCTTGTATGTCTTTGTTTTGTCTGATTGCCATGGCTAGGACCTCCAGTACTATGTTGAATAACAGTGGAGAGAGTGGGCACCCCTGTCTTGTTCCCGATCTTAGATGAAAAGCTTTCAGCTTCTCGCTATTAAGTATGATGTTAGCTGTGGGTTTGTCATATATAGCCTTTAGGATGTTGAGGTACTTGCCGTCTATACCCATTCTGTTGAAAGTTTTAATCATGAATGGATGCTGAATTTTGTCAAATGCTTTTTCAGCATCTATGGAGATGATCATGTGGTTTTTGTTCTTCTTTTTATTGATGTGATGGATGATGTTGATGGATTTTTGAATGTTGTGCCATCCTTGCATCCCTGGGGTGAATTCCACTTGATCATGGTGTATGATCCTTTTGATGTATTTTTTAATTCGGTTTGCTAATATTTTGTTGAGTATTTTTGCATCTACGTTCATCAGGGATATTGGTCTGTAATTTTCTTTTTTAGTGAGGTCTTTGCCCGGTTTTGGTATTAGAGTGATGCTGGCTTCATAAAAAAAGTTTGGAAGTATTCCCTCCTCTTCTACTTTTTGGAAAACTTTAAGGAGAGTGGGTGTTATTTCTTCTCTTTATGTCTGGTAGAATTCAGAGGTGAATCCATCAGGTCCGGGGTTTTGTTCTTGGGTAGTTTCTTGATTACCGATTCAATTTCGTTGCTGGTGATTGGTCTGTTTAGTTTTTCTGTTTCCTGCTTGGTGAGTCTTGGAAGGTTGTATTTTTCTAAAAAGTTGTCCATTTCTTCTAGGTTTTGGAGATTGTTAGCATATAGATGCTCGTAATATTCTCTTATAATTCTTTGTATTTCTGTGGGGTCCGTCGTTATTTTTCCTTTCTCATTTCTGATTCTGTTTATGTGTGTAGATTCTCTTTTTCTCTTAATAAGTCTGGAGAGGGGTTTATCTATTTTCTTTATTTCTTCAAAGAACCAGCTTTTGGTTTCATTGATTTTTTCTATTGTTTTATTCTTCTCAATTTTATTTATTTCTTCTCTGATCTTTATTATGTCTCTCCTTCTGGTGACTTTGGGCCTCATTTGTTCTTCTTTTTCCAATTTCAATAATTGTGTCTTTAGACTGTTCATTTGGGAATGTTCTTTCTTCTTTAAATAGGCCTGGATTGCAATATACTTTCCTCTTAAAACTGCCTTCGCTGCGTTGCACAGAAGTTGTGGCTTTGTGTTGCTGTTGTCATTAGTCTCCATATATTCTTTGATTTCTGTTTTGATTTGGTCGTTAACACATTGATTCATTAGGAGAATGTTGTTAAGTCTCCATGTATTTGTGAGCTTTTTTGATTTCTTTCTAAAATTTATTTCTAGTTTTATACCTTTGTGATCTGAGAAGTTGTTTGGTAGGATTTCAATATTTTTGAATTTACTGAGGTTTTTTTTGTGGCCTAGTATGTGGTCTAGTCTGGAAAATGTTCCATGTGCGCTTGAGAAGAATGTGTATCCTGCTGCTTTTGGGTGCAGAGTTCTGTAGATATCTGTTAGGTCCATCTGTCCTAGTGTGTTGTTCAGTGCCTCTGTGTCTTTACTTATCCTCTGCCTGCTTGATCTATCCTTTGGAGTGAGTGGTGTGTTAAAGTCTCCTAAAATAATTGCATTGCTGTCTATTTCCTCCTTCACTTCTGTTAGTATTTGTTTCACATATACTGACGCTCCTGTGTTGGGTGCATATATATTTATAATGGTTATATCTTCTTGTTGAACTGACCCCTTTGTCATTATGTAATGTCCTTCTTTATCTCTTGCTACTTTCTTCGTTTTGTAGTCTATTTTATCTGATACAAGTACTGCAACACCTGCTTTTTTCTCTTTGTTGTTTGCATGAAATATCTTTTTCTATCCCTTCACTTTTAGTCTGTGTATATCTTTTTGTTTGAGGTGAGTCTCTTGTAAGCAGCATATAGATGGGTCTTGCTTTTTTATCCATTCTGTTACTCTGTGTCTTTTGATTGGTGCATTCAGTCCATTTACATTTAGGGTGATTATTGATAGATATGTACTTATTGCCATTGCAGGCTTTAGATTCGTGGTTACCAAAGGTTCAAGGGTTGCTTCTTTACTATCTGAGAATCGAACTTAACTTTCTTGTTAAGTTATTGTGAACACCATCTGATGTTTCTTTATCTCTCCCTTCCTGTTCTTCCTCCTCCTTTCTTTATATATTAAGTGTTTTATTCTTTGCCTTTAGTTAGTATTTGGATGGTCTGCTTTCTTTGCTTTGATTTTATTTTCTCTGGTGACATCTTTTTAGCCTTAGGGGTGTTTCCCTCTAGAGCAGTCCATTTAAGATATCCTGTAGTGGTGGTTTATGAGAGGCAAACTCTCTCGACTTTCCTTTTTCTTGAAATTGTTTAATCCCTCCATCATATTTAAATGATAATCGTGCTGAATACAGTATTCTTGGTTCGAGGCCCTTCTGTTTCATTACGTTACATATATCATCCCTTTCTCTTCTGGCCTGTAAGGTTTCTGTTGAGAAGTCTGATGACACTCTGATGGATTTTCCTTTGTAGGTGATCTTTTTTCTCTCTCCAGCTGCCTTTAATACTCTGTCTTTATCTTTGATCTTTACCATCTTAATTATTATGTGTCTTGGTGTTGTCTTCCTTGGGTCCCTTGTGTTGGGAGATCTGTAGGCTTCCGTGGACTGTGAGACTATTTCCTTCCCCAGCATGGGAAAGTTTTCAGCAATTATTTCTTCAAAGACACTTTCTATCCCTTTTCCTCTCTCTTCTTCCTCTGGTACTCCTATAATGCGAATATTGCTCCGTTTGGATTGGTCACACAGTTCTCTTAATATTCTTTCATTGTTAGAGATCCTTTTATCTCTCTCTGCCTCAGCTTCTCTGTATTTCTGTTCTCTGTTTTGTATTTCATTGACAGTGTCTTGAACCTCACCCAGTCTGCTGTTAAGCCCGTCGATGGCTTGTCTCATTTCTGTATTGTCTTTCCTCATTTCCTCCCTCAGCTCCTGCACATTTTTCTGTAGATCCGTCAGCATGGCTATGACTTTTATTCTGAATTCTTTTTCAGGAAGACTGTGCATGTCCATTCCTTCAGATTCTCTCTCAGGGGTGGTGTTTGTCTGAAGCTTTGTCTGTATCATATTCTTCTGTCTTCTCATGACTATAGAATTGGTTGTTGGTAGTTGTCACGTATGTCAGCTGGGCTCTTTATGACCGCCTCACCTGCTGCCGAGTCTTCTCAGGTGTGTCTGCACGGTGTGCGCTTTCCTGTGTGTTCTGGTGTCTCTTTTAGGAACAGTTGCATTTGCTGTGTCTTCGTGGATAAATATAATGTTGGGAGGAAAATTCTGCCGCTCCGTTCACGCCGCCATCTTCCCGGAACTCTCCTTATGCTTTTTTTAAATGAACAAATCCATTAAGTATGAACAAATTTCACCAGCATATTTACACAGTGCATTGTGTCTGTTCAGACACATCATTTTCAGATGTTTGGAACCAAAGCAAATAAAGTTTACTTTCTTTGAACCTTCCATAACTTTCTATTTTCACTCAAATTGTGTCTTTTATAACTCTTTTTCTCATTCAGGAGTAAACACTTTACATAACTCTTTTTCCTGGATAAACAAAAGTGCATCCCACTGAATGCACTTAATATTTCTCTGTCATTATTGCTTTGAGTACAGTCTCAACACCAATGTGAATTATCAATGTTCACCGAAGTCATTAACTTCTATTTCTCAGAGAGAATTGGGAAGTCAGTGACTGAGAACCGTTCACCATCATATGGGCATTTTAGGAGACAGTGTCACATGCAGGGGCCTCTTGAAGCGATTGCTGAAACAGAGCTGGGGATACAGATGGTTTTTAGGGTCCAATGCTTGAACAGAAGAGCAGGGAAGCAGGGCTGGGTGAGGGACAAGTCAGTGTAGTCCAGATGAAGCCTTGACCAGCCCAGCCAGGGTTTGGGGACTAGAATTCAGAGGGAGTCCTGCACTGGCTGATTAGCGGGGGCCGTGGATGCCACCTCCCTCAGTTCCAGGATGGCCTGACAGTACAGTCAGGTGAGGTAGCTCTGTAGGAGAAGGAGCCTGGGGGCACCCTGGCTGCGTACTCCCACACTTACCTCAGCTGGCAAACCTTACAAACGTGCAAGAGGACATCTACACCACACCCATCAAAGAGGCAAAAATGGACACATTTGGAACATGTATCCCAAAATTTCATTACTTTATGACATATAAAAATAAGAAGAAATAAGTAATAAAAGATACTTATTGATTAACTTAATATTGAAAGTTTTAAAGTTAATTAAGGATCTTGGAAATTGTTTGTAAAATGACATGCCATAGAATATAATCACTGTTAGTATAACAAAGTTTGTTAGATTTATAATTCAGTTCAATTGAACACATGTTACTTTTTCATATCTAAAACTTTATATGGTAGGAATGTTAACTTATTAGATTGGAAAATCAATATAAGAAGTTTAGGAAGTTCAAATTATCTAGTATATGCAAGATAAAACAATATAGAATGAAAATATATTAAAAAATATAAAAATAAGATGTATGTTTGCACTATACTTCACATAGGTAAAAATCAAGAAAAAAAATTAGCTATTTTTAAACCAAACATTTACCTAATGTGATTTAATTTCTTCAATTATATTAACTTAGTTTTTTAATAGAAAAACGCTATAAGCAGTAGAAGTTTTTTGGGGAAAGCTTTTCTCTTAAAAGGCTCTTAAAGTAATAGAAGTTCAGTTTCTATATTTTCTGGGAATTCTGGAAATAGTAAATTTATGTAAGTACTTCTTAACCTCTATAAACTAATCAGAACATTTCTTTGTTGTAATAGACTTTATAATCTAATTTATTGATTCACTCTTGATATTAAGGAAATCTTTCAAATGTGCAAGTGAGAGGTAAAGGCTTTTCTCAGTTGGAAACACACATTGCAGCTTTTCATTCTTCAGCCTCAGCCATGGGTCATCAACACAGAAACATAAGCCACTGATGTAGCTCTTAAAAACCCATTCCCACCCAACATAGCCTTCTCATGGAGGTGAGCTTGCAAATAGAAAAAAGGTGAACAAACCAGATTTTCTGTGGTCTCTCCCAGTGGAGAAGGAAGCCCCCATAGAGATGGGCCACCTAAGGGCTGGCCATAAAGGCTTTCTTAATCACTGCTGCTGCCAGTGGGGCAGAATATACTAGTTCTGACCAAACCAGAACCAGAACCAAAGCTGGCCAAGAACCAGAAACAAAAGCAGAAAGACAGAGTTAGGAGGAAAAGAGAAGCCATGAGTCAGCAAGAGGAACATTCTGGCACCTTCAGGGTTCACTCTGGGTATAAAGCACCGTTTCTCTGGTCACATCCCTCTAGCCATGAGGCAACCAAGAAGTGGAGTTCTGTGGCTCTGTTGGGTGAGTCTGCCAGGCATCTTGATAGGGCCTCCAAAATTGTGCAACTAATTCGCAACAGATAAAAACATAACTTTCATACAAATACAGAGTGAATACAAGTCACAGATTTATTGAACTCATTAATGAGGAAACCAGGGGGGAGTGAAGCCAGTGCCCATGGTCCTCTTTTGAAATGTCTTCCTGGTGGGCTGAGCTGCATCTCACAGTTTATACAAGAACAAGTCCTAGTATGTGGGAAGGACTTGATGATATGGGTGAATGTAGTAACCACAATGTTGCACATGTGAAACCTTCATAAGATTGTATATCAATGATACCGTAATAAAATAAATAAATAACATATGAGTCCTGCAAAGGAAAAAGGAAAGAAAGAACAAGTCTTGCTGACTGTCTCCATAGCCAGCAGAGTGATCTGGAGCTCCCTGGCCATAGCTGTGCCCTGGGCCTACTGATTCCCCAACCAAGAGTGAGAGATGAAAGGACCCCCAGCACCCCGAGCGCATGTACAGAAACAGCCTATGAAAACCAGCTACTGCTGAAGCCTGTGAGCTTTCCGAACACCTGCATTCTGATGTGGAAGCAAAGCCTATGGTGTCCTTGGGCATCGCTCACTTCCAAGGGGACCGAGGCTATCATTCCACAGAAGTCCATATAGCCAGCTTCAGCCAGCCTCTGTCAGCAGCTCCAAAGAGGGCTTCTGTCCTGAAGAAATCAGCTGGCATTTTATACAGAGGTTATTGTATTGAACCAATGCAGATTTTTTTTTTTGCAGCAAATTGTTAGCAAAATTTTCACCCCAAGTAAAGTGACAGTTCCTATATTAACATGCTTTGTAAGCAATACGATTTCTACCAGAGTCTTTCATCATTGTTTATTTCAGAATAAATAATAACACAATGTTGCAATATGCTACTAAGCTATGTTGATATATTTTTGAAAATTCATATGATCTGGCCACAGAGAGCCTGACTGATCAGTTCTAATCAATTAGCCCATCCACCAACCCACCCCCACCCCCATAGCTGGAGTCTCCCATGAGATGCAGGTAACCACAGAATTTACGACTCATCTTCTCTGGCTTTTTCCTTTCCAGGGTGTAATTCCAGGGGAAAATCCCAGAGCAAAATACCTTTGAAACCAAAGTCAGTCAAAGGGAGAAATAAAGTGGGAGAAACCCATTTATTTCTTACAGGCAATCTACTTCTGCTCCCCCGTGTCTCTTGCAACCCAGCTGCAGAAGAAGAGGCCCCACCCAACCGCTCTGGTCCAGATAAGCCCATACTTGCCCTTGTAATTACCTACTGATATGGAGATATACTACTTCTATCCATCCCTTGGAAATACCTATTGTATGGAGAGACACTAGAGCCAGGCAAGAGATACTGGAAATACTGCAGTTTTACCCACACAGTCGTAATATTCATAATAATCCAAAAGTGGAAACACCAAATGTCTATCAACTGAAGAATGAACAACTCATACAGTAAAATATTATTCAGCAATAAAAAGGAACCAAGCACTGATATATGCTACAGTGAACTTTGAAAATAGTATGCTAAGTGAAAGACCATATACTGTATGGTTCTCTTTACATGAGAATGTGTCCAAAATAGGCAAATCCATAGAGAGAGAATGTGAATCTTTGGTTGCCTAGGGCTCGGGGAGGGAGTGGGACTGATAAAGGATGCCAGATTTTTGGGGGGGGACATGAAAATGTTCTAAAGTTGATTGTGGAAATGATGGCACAACTCTGTGAATATACTAAAAACCACTGAATTTTACACTTCAAATAAGTAAATTGTATAGTGTGTGAACTATACCTCAATAAAGCTGTTATTTATAATAGATAATAGGAGTTCCTGTTCAAAACGGCAACAGAGGAAGATCCTGAAGCAATGACTCCCATGGACACACTGAGTCTACAGCCGCATATGGGACAATCTGAAGTCTGGCTGAATGATGACTATACATCAGGCAAATGAGAAAAAAACCACATTGGAGAGACCAGGACACAGTCTTACCATAAACCCCACTCTCATTCAGAGTCCCACAGCTGCAAGGAAACTCAAAACTTAGAGCTTCTCCCTGAGAAGTGGAGGGTTCCAGCCCCACATCAGGAGCCCCAACTTTTAAGACATACAATTGAGAGACAGAGCCCCAAAATATCTAACTTTGAAAACCAACTGGGTTCATGTCCCAGGGCTCACACTACTCTAGGTATCTGAGATTGTTCTTAAAGAGCTGGTGCCCTCAGACTCACCCATGCCAGGGCCCAGATAGAGGCAGCCAATCACGCCCAAGCTTAAAGGTTATATTAAAGCATTGGCCTGAAGGGCAGACATATCGTTTAACACACAGACCTAGGAGCCTGATGGAACTCTCTCTAGGGACACACTCTCTTCAGTGTACTCCAGAGTACCAGTATCTCCAGGAAGCGAGCTTTTACAGTGTCCGGTGCTCCAATTTTCACAGCTGCCACCCAGTGAACACTTCTTGATTGCCTGGTTCTGGGGACCAAGAAGCTTGTGTTCCTGGCCCCGCGGAACTGTAATAATCAGTGTCATCCAGAAGAGCGCATGCCCCTGTCTGCAGCCTGATTTTTGCCCCTGCTGCCAGAAGACACCCCTACATTACCTGGCTCTGGTAGCCAGTGGGGCTTATGCTCATGGGTCCCACTGTGTTAGACTGTAAACAACATAGAAAGAATTCTTAAACAGCTACCACCCACCAGGGCATAGAAAGAGGCAACGGACCCAGGAGCTTAATCCTTCTGTGCAGAAGGCTCATTAACTGATCATCACGGCTGTGGCCTGAAGGGGCAGGCTTCTAATTAACACGCATCTCGGGTTCACTGTAATCCTTGCCAGAGACTGCAGAAAGCAGGTGTTATCTTCAGGCTCACCTCTGCTGTGCTCCAGAGCATGGGTATCTCCTGGAGGGGAGAATCATACGTGTCTGATGCCCTGGTTTTCATGTCTGCTATCCAGGGAATGCCCCTTGAGCACCTGGCTCTGGGGGCCAGGGGCTTGCATTCCCACGTTTCATGAAACTATGACAATCAGAGAAGCACTCAGTGTCCTTCCCATACCAGGAGCAGGACGGGAGAGCAGGGCATTCTGGAGGACGGACCACCACAGAAAGGCTGTCGCAGGGAGGAGTGCACAGCTGCAGGGCAGCCATGGCGTTCAGGGACCAAAGAGGACTCCATGAGGCCCAAGGGTTAAAAGGAAATTTCTCTTTTTAGTTAAGGAGGGGAAGTGGGTGGAAGCAGAGCCGCGAAGGCCCTGCAGCAGCAGGGAATGGAGTGGCCAGAGGAGATGTGGCCTAGGGAATGAGGACCGAGATTGTGAGGACTCAAAGGAGAGGCTGCACTTCCTCGTATCAGGGAGTAGAGTTTAGTTCCAAAGCTCTTTCACACACACAGCCAGAAGATGCGGTGAGGCCCACCCCTACGTGAGCTGCGGCTTCAGGCCGCTGTCTCCTGGAATACGTTGGTTTTGCTCTTGGCATCTGCGCATGTCCTTTCCTGCAGAACCATCAGGTTCCAGCCTTACTTTGCCTCCCTGTTGGTTACACGATCTTCCAAGGCATGGGGCCCATCAGCATCCAGGAAAAGAAAACACACTTTTGCCGAGTGGAGCAGTGTTGCCGTTACAGGAGTGCTGGGAGGCCTTCAGTGAGCAGGTGGAGAGGAGATCTGCTCCCTGAGGAATCCAGAAAGGTTTTCCTAGGAACAGGGGCCTGAAACACTCCTCAGGGCTCTGGCATCTCAGCCCACACCTGACTCCCACTGGCTGGGTGTGCTTGGGCACCTTCTACTCTTTACAGGCCTCAGTTTCCTCATCTCTAAGAGCAGTGCTCCAACAGTCCCATGGGGAGGACACTGAGCTGAGACAATGTGAGTGAAGCATTAGCAGCAGGATGTCCCATAGAATGTTCAGGAATATTTGCTATTATCATCATTGCTCTGGTTTAAGGTGGATCCAGGGGCCTAAAGTCCTGCAGGAATGAGCAGCTCTTTCAGGTCATGACCCGTGATCCTTCCCTTCCTCAGGCAGTGAGGGCAGCTGAGGGCATAGGAAGAATGGGAAAGGTTCATGGACCAAAGGCTCTGGGGAAAACCCTGACCCCCTATGCAAAAGCAGCAGTAAAACCCCCATGAATCCACTGGGCAGGCAGCCTGGTGCCTGGGTTCTGTGGGTACAGTGCATCCTGCCTTCTCAGGCTGGATGGTTGGATCATCACATACCTAGGCCACTGTGCACTGTGCAGCTGCCACAGGCCTGACTGCTGGATGGCAGCAGGATGGGCACTTACCTGTCCCTCATGGGCAGCCAGCGCAGGTGAGCTCAGGCCGTGGTGATGAGCAGCTAGGTCCTCCATACTGCATGCCTGGGCCATGGCCAGCGCCCCCTTTGTCTGGATGTAGCTCATCCTCAGGGCGCTTACGGGTCCACCATACTGGCCTTGTTACAGCTCCTTGGCTTGTCTTTCCTTCTGCAAGCAGCTCCTCCAAGGTGGGGCATTTTCTCTGTGTTTGTATCTATGTGGTATGGCACACGCAGGCTGCTAATAAATCCTGTTGAATGAGCAGTGGAGAAAACAGGCCTGGTGATAGGAGAGGGGCCTTCAGGCAGGGAGCTGTAGCTGACCTTCAGGCCTTGGATCCAACCCTGGACCAGCCACTGGGGTGGTGCCTCGGCCTAAAAGTCCCCTTCCTGCACACACACACTGGCAGCAACCCAGCCAGCTCAGAGACTTAGGAACAAAGAGCCCCTGCCCAGACCTCAGCTTTCACTGGGACTTGTGACAGCACAATAAAGGTGTTCTAGGTTCATTTTTCCGCCAGCACTGTTGTTGATGGCTCAGGATACAAACACTCATGAGACCAACCCCTGTGCTCAAAACTCAAAATCCAGGGCAAGGTGTAAAATGCAAACATCTTATATTTTCATGGTGCTTTCATTTCAAAGAACAGATTCAGGTTTCCCCATGGAAGTACAAGCTGCCATGATAACAGTCATTGACTTACCCTGCACTAATGAGGACTGGCCAGCTTCAGGGAAACCACACCTTGCTCTCTGGCCACACTGCTCCGTCCTCATCTCTGGTATACCCCAAATGAAGGAGAGTGTCCCTGAAAATCTGGTTGCTTCAAAGCTGAACAGAGATCTACTACCTAATTCAGTTAACACACCTTCCAAAAGGCTCACTCCCCAGGGAAGATCATGAGCTAGGTACACTCTGGTAGGAAAATAATCAATCAGTTAAAAACTTCTGTGCTTTAATAAAAACCTTCTAAAGACAGATAGAGCTGCAGAGATCTTCAACTTTATCCAGTAGTTTTACTGCTTGTAGTATTATGGGATTATCTCAGAAACCACTACATATATGTATGTATAAATATATACACACATGTATAAAAATAAGCTATATATATTAAAACATATAACATAAATGTATACATGTATTTTTATGTGTACTAAAAACATTTTTAATTATCTACAAATATAAATATCAGGGTAAAGCAATGAGTAATGAGTATAGGTTGTTTGCAGCTAAGATTTTCAGTAGAAGATAAAATTGCCATTATAGTCCTAGCCAAAGCAATCAGACAAGAAAAAGATAAAAGGGATCCAAATTAGTAAGAAAGAAATAAAACTGTCACTATTTGTAGATGACATGATACTATATATAGAAAACCCTAAAGACTCCACCAAAAAACTATTAGAACTAATAACTGGATTCAGCAAAGTTGCAGGATACAAAATCAATGTACAGAAATATGTTGCATTCCTATATACTAACAAACTAGCAGAGAGAGAAATCAGGAAAACAATTCCATTAACAACTGCATCATAATGAATAAAATGCCTAGTAATTAACTTAACCAAGGAGGTGAAAGATCTGTACTCTGAAAACACTAAGACACTGGTGAAAGAAATTGAAGAATACAGAAATCAGTGGAAATCTATCCCATGCTCATGGCTAAGAATTAATATTCTCAAAATAGCCATCATGCCCAAAGCAATTTACAGATGCAATGCACTCCCTATCAAAATACCAATGGCATTTTTCAATGAACTAGAGAAAAGAATTCTAAATTTATATGGAACTAGAAAAGACACCAAATAGCCAAAGCAATCTTAAGAAAGAACAAAGCTGCAAGCTATACTGCAAAGCTACAGTGGAAGAAAACAGGCAAAAGTCTCTTGGACATAAGAATGAGCAATTTTTTTCTGCTCACATATCCCTGGGCAAGAGAAACAAAATAGAAAATGAACAAGTGGGACTACATCAAACTAAAAAATTTCTGTACAGCAAAGGACACCATCAGCAGAACAAAAAGGCAACATACAATATGGGAGAATATATTCATAAGTTATTTATCTAATAAGGGGTTACATCCAAAAATATATAAAGAACTCATACACTTCAACACCAAATAAACAAATAAATAAATAAATAAAAACCAAGTAACCAGAATAAAAAATGGGTAGAAGACCTGAATAGGCATTTTTACAAAGAAGAAATACAGATGGCCAACAGGCACAGGGAAAGGTGCTCCATGTCACTAATCATCAGGGAAATGTGAATCAGAACGACAATGAGGTATCACCTCATGCCAGTTAGAATGGCCACTATCTAAAAGACAAGAGATAACAACTGTTGTCAAGGATGTGGAGAAAGAGAACAATTCTACACTGTTAGTGAGAATGTAAATTGGTGCAGCAACTATGGAAAGCAGTTTGGAGGTTCCTCAAAAAACTTAGAATATCCAGAGGATAGATGGCAGTATGAAAAGTGAGGCAGAAACCTCCTCCCTAAACTATATATACCATGAAAATACAGCAACTACAACTAATCCTGAAAGAGCAACCCAGCAACTGCAACAGACTGCCAACATCTGGAGAAAAGAGCAGATTTCACAGAAAAGGGTAAAGTAGCAAAGCCACTACCTGGTGGGACTGAAGCCCTCCCCCAACCCAGCTCACAGACGAGAGGAAGAGAAATGGAGCAGGGAGGGAGTAGAAACCCAGGACTGCTAAACGCCCACCACTAGATATCTGCTCCAGGAGCACCAACCAACATTACGTGGTGCTCTGGAAACGAGAGAGGTTGGAAAGCAAAGACAGGCAGAATACTCAGTACTCCTTAAGAAGGGTGATTAGAAATCCCATCAATTATAGAAATCTCATAGTCTGCCTAGAGAAAGCAACACTGACCTCGGTAGAAAAACAGGTAGAAGCAATTTCTAATGATTAAGTTTAAAAAAGCCAAAAAAAAAAATAGATGTAATAATGGAAATAAAAGAGAAATGTCAAGGTGGTATAACTGACTAAACAGCTGGAAAGCCACTATCTCACACCATATTTACAAATAAATTCCAGGTGATTTGCAACTTTTAATGTAAAAATTTTAATTATGATATTAGAAGAAATTTCAGAAGAGTAGTTTTATAACTCTGGATGGGAGAGGCTTCCTAGGTAGGAGAGGAAACCCAGATACTATAAGGAAAAGTCAGATAAATTTGTTTTTATTATGGTGAATATGCACATAAAACTAACTACTTCATCATTTTAAAGCACACAATTACATCAGTACATCCGCACTGTTGTGCGACCATCACATTCATTTTCAGAACTTGCCAACAGATGTATTTTAACACATAATTTTGCATATTGAACAGCAAAACGATATAATAAGACAAGAGACAAACAGTATGTTGGGTAAAAATGTTTACAACACTTCATATTTCTAACACGCCAAGTTCTATGAATTGATAAGGAAAGACACTGCAATAGAAAAGTGGATAAAAGAATATAACAGACATTTCACAGAATGAAAATTTTAAACGGCTACTAGATATCTGAAAATTGGTTGTGAAAGTGCAAATGGAAGCAGTGATGAAATACCATTTTTAAAATCCATCAGACTGAGAAATTAAAATGTGCCCTGCATTCATATGTTGCTTGTGAGCGTGAATTGCTGGAAATTAGTGTAGGAAAGGCAGACTAAAGCAACGATAAGATGCCATTTCTCTTTTACTCATCAAATCAACAAAAATTAAAATGAATGAGAGACATCCTTTCTTTGCTTGTATAAGTGTGAGCTGCTAAAATTTGGGGAATATGTAATCTAAAAATACGTATTAAAAATTAAAATTCTTTGATCCTTCAACCTTTGGGGGTCTATCCTATAAAAATGAAAGCACCAGTTTTATAGGTACATCGACATATGAGGAAGCTTATCGCAGCATTTGCTTAAAATGGCAACCACCCTAACAAACGAATGCCCACCAATACGGCTGTGCACTTCAGGGCGTGCTTGTTTATCCAATGGAAAGAAACATACATATACTGTGATATAATGAATTATAAGAAATACATATTTATTTGGTCATTCAGATGACCAAATATGTATTTCCCAGGTATTTTTTGTCTTCAGTCACAGTTCCTGAAAACACTTCAGAGTCTTAAAGTGAAGTGGGTGTCTTGTCATGTTAATGAGAGAATTTTGGACCCCACCCAAGGGCAGGGGCTGGAGGTTGAATCAGCCAATGGCCAATAATTTAGTCGATCATGACTATTCACCGAAGCCTTCACAAAACCCCTGAGAAGAGCATCTCTTTCTCTCGTATCCTGCCTCTCTGTCTGAGAGAGCTTCCATAATGGGAGAACTAGAAGGCATCCACATGCCACTGAGTCAGGCCCCAAGGTCCACAAGAATAGAAGCTCCTTAATTTGTGACCTTGCTCTATGTATGTCTTCATCTGGCTGTTAACTTGTTTCCTTCATGGTATCCTTTATTAAACTGTTAAATAGGGGTTTTCCTGAGTTCTGTGAACTGCTTTAGCAAATTAATTGAACCTAAGTGGGAGGGTGTAGGAACCTCTAATCTGTAGCCAGTGGGTCAGAAGCACAGGTTAACCACCTGGGGCTTGCGGCCAGAGTCTGGAGTGGGGGTGGAGGGCAGTCTTGTAGGACGGTGCCCTTGACCTGAAGAGTCTGGTGCTGTCTCCAGGCAGATAGCATCAGAACTGAGTTAAGTTCTTGGACACCCTGATTGTGTTAGAGCGTTGCCTGGTCTTGCGTGTTGAGGGAAGGCTCCCCCACCCCAACCCCGCCCCACACATATTGGAATCAGGTCCAAGAACCCAAAAGGAGTTAATACTGTTATCCTGCTGTTTACTATTACTGCTGCATGACTCTATTGTATATATATATGAAAAAAAAAAAAGACACACACACACACACACACACATACAAATGTGCACAAATAAAGTGGTTACTTTAAACCACTAAGTTTTAGGTGGTTTGTTATGCAACAGTTGATCAGCATAACTGTCTCACTGGAGGGTTTCAGCCCCAGGCAAGTTCACTCTGGATTCAGTGAGACTGAATAATGACAACGGAAAGCTGGGGGTCAAAGGGTTTCTACCGAGCTTTATTCTCATGGTGGTGGGTCAAGTCCTAGAGTCACAGCTGCATCCAGCACGTCTGTTTGCAGCAGGTCCATCTCCACCTCCACCTGCGGCCTCTCCCCCGCGGGGCAGAGCACTGGGCAGAGCTCTTTATATAGTAACACAGTTAATAATAGTTTGTTGCCTCCAAGCGTGCAAGCACGTGCTTGGCGCCTGCGAGCATTGCACGTGGACAGTGGGCAAGTGGACTAGGGTCAAGTGAGGACCCCAGCCGTGAACACTTCCGTTTTCCCTACAACAACACACAACTGTCTTGGATTCTATAGGGGAAGAGGTCATTTTGCTATTTCCTTACACAATTTATTTCCTTTTTATAAAACCTATTAACATACTTTACCTTTTTTTTAAATCAAAGGACTGTCTCCATCCATTCACTAATGGAGTCAAATAAGCAATTTACAATAAGAAACGAAGAAAAAGAGTTGCTAACTTTTATTTAGAAAGTATTTAATACAGTAGTCCCCCCTTATCTGGAGTTTCCCCTTCTGTAGTTTCAGGTATCTGCATTCAACCTGGTTCTGGAAGCTCACGCCCCTCCTCCTGACATACAGTCAGAGGTCGGGGCACCCCGATGCCGCACCACAGCGCCTCTGTCATGCTTCTTGCTGCCTCTTCACACAGGTGTTCTAACTTCTTACCACATCGTCACAGGGAGGGTGAGTACGGGATAATGAGATATTTTGAGAGAGAGCCCACATTCACATTAGTTTTATTATATTTTAATTGTTCGTTATTAGTTATTGTTAATTTTTTACTGTGCCTAATTTATCAATGAAACTTTATCATAAGTATGTATATACGGGAAAAAAGAGCATATTTTTACAATGGCATATGTAGGGTTCAGTACTGTCCATGGTGTCAGGCATCTACTGGAGGTTTTGGAATGTATTCTCCATGGCCAAGGAGGGACAACCATTATTTGTTTAAAAAAAGAACCCATAACCATAGGCAACCATCTTCTTTTTGCAAAATGAGCTTGATTGCCTATTATTTGGTAAACAGTACATTGTAATTGCCTTGTTTTTATTATCCTTTGACATATTCTTTGCCAGAAAAGCTTTGCTGATACTGCTGAAGAGACATTTTTCTAGCTTACTTGGCAAAGTTTGCTCTCTGAGAACAAAAAAGTGAAAGTTGTGTTCATTCCCTTTCTCTCTTTCCTTCCTCTCTTTATCCTTATTCCGCCCTCTCCCTCCTTTCCTCTTATGCTCTTCTGCTTTTCCATCATCACCCAGAGTTCTTATTTGTCAGCAACAAGGTTTGACTGTAGGTCTCTTAAGCATGAAGGGTATTTATTGGCACACATTCTCAATAGCTGAGTAAGAACTAGGCCTGAGCACAGATAGGCGCAGGAACCACAGCTGAGGACACACGGCAGACCTAACCTGGTTGGGCCGTTCCTTCTGTGATGAGTTTGACTTCCAGTAGTTCCCACTTCCTTAAACCACTCACTTAAGCCCCATGAAAGCGTCTAGTTGGCTTCATCTAGGTGACGTGTTATCCCATGTTGAATAGGGTCGGAGGGGAAGATCCTAGCAGGAAGGATGATGTAAGATCATCCAGAAAGGAGATGGAGTTGCAGATGAGAAAGGGTTAGAGGCTGCACACACATGGCCACTAAATGTTTAATTTCCTCAAGGTTCTGCTTAAAAAAGAAAGAAAGCAAAAACTGAAGATGAACATACCTTAAGACCCTGAAATCCTATTCTAATATAGACACTAAGAAAAACCCTCACACCTGTGTGCAAAGAGTCATGTACCAGGATAAGGATGGTCACTGCAGTCAAGGGGTAAAAGCAATGGAAGCTCTTAAATGTCATCCACAGGAGAATGGATAAATATACTGTGATATATTACATGGGGAAAGACTATTACCAGTTAATGATTTGAATGAATTAAAGCTACTGTGTCAACTTGAATAAATTTTGATAATGTAATGAGTGAAAAAAAAGGTCATATATACACTAGGAGAGCATTTATATATAAAGTTTAGAAACACACTAAGCAATACAGCATTTATATGGATGAGGATTATGTTTCATATAGGGTAAGTATAACAACATGGATAGAAAGGAACATACATACGTTGGCAGACAATCCTCTGGGTATTTTATGTGTCAGTATGTCTTGCAGGTAAGTCATTTGTTCAATTCAAATGACTTTTATTCTGGACAATCTTTTCAAGGATATTTGTATAGCAGACAGGCTTGGAAGAGAGAGAGAATGTCTCCTTTTGGGGCAAAGCCAACCATACTATTGCCCAGTATAGAAGATTCAGGTCCCTGAGCGTGAGGCTTCTTTGCTGTAATGCAACCCATGGTGCATGTAATTGTCATCTGGTCTCCTTTGCATTGCCCTCTGGGAGTTGTGGCTCAAAATATTGGTGCAAATATGTTGATACTGCTGTTGTTGTGGGTAATAAATTGTCCTTTGTCTCTGACTCTGGAGTCCCATGTCTTCTGCCAAGATCCATGAAACAGTGACAGCTCTGAGATGATAGGCTCTCTGCTCCCAGTTCCTGAACCAGGGCTCCTAAATCCTTGTAATTTCCTGAGTAATAGGACTGTCTTTGCTCTAGTGAGGCAACTCTGGATAGCTCTTGGATGAGGGCTTGTTACCAGAAAGATCAAGCCATGATTTAAAAAAGCAGCTTGGAGTTTTCAGTCCCACTCCCGTTCTCTTGAGAAAGGAAAGGGATTGAAGAGAGAGGCAATGATGCATCACGCCTTCATGAGAAGCCTCTGTAAAAATCCCAGTGGTATGGAATGGGGTTCAGAGACGATTCAGACTGGTGAAAACAATTATACTGGAAGGGTGATGCATCCAGTTCCATGAGCACAGAAACTCCTGTGCTCAGGACCCTCCCAGATCTCCCTATATGTATCTTTTCATCTGACTGTTCATCTGTACCCTTTATTATAGCCTTTAAAAACTGGGGAATGTAACTGTTTTCCTGAATTCTGAGAGCCACTATATCAAATTAATTGAATGTGAGGAGGGGGTCACGGAAAACTCTGATTTATGGCCAAATTGGATGACGTTGTAGGTAACCTGGGGGCTTAGTGCTTGTGATTGGCACCTGAAGTGGGGTGGGAGCAGCCTTGTGTGCCTCAGCCCTTAACCTGTGGGATCTGACACTGTCCCCAGGTAGATAGTGTTGGAATTGAGGTAAATTGTAGGACATTCAGGAGATGTCCATATAATGGTGACCAGAAGTGTCAGAAGTGAAGTGTTTTGTGTGAGTGGTATAGGTAGATTCAAAGAGGAGAGAGACACAGTAGGGAGGAACTGGGTTTTTCCTTTTTATAGGCTAATTTATCACTTACAAATGGGGTAAAACTTCATATTCTTCATAGCTCTTAACAACCACCTTCAGGGGGGCCATTATCTCTAGGATAGGAGGAATGCGAGTAGAATGAGAGAGGGGTGTGGGGGGAGCTATAACATTTAATCTCTCAAGAAAAAGCTCTGAACAAATACGGCAACATGCCTGAAGTACAAGTGTTTATTATATTATCCTCTGTATTTTTGGTATGTTTTATTTTAAATAAAACACTGAAAAGTACATTTTAAAACAATTAATGAATTCCAGCAGCTTTACTACCAAGTGTCTGTTTGTGGATCCCTTTGAGTTTATCCTTCTTGGGGTTCATGAAGCTTCCTGGGTGTCTACGTTAGTATTTTTCAATTAATTTGTGAGTTTGCAGCCATTATTTCTTTAAATCTTTTCCTGCTCCTTTCTCTGTTTCCTCTCCTGATAGTCCCATCATACATACATGACGTGTTCGATGGTGTCCCACTCTTCTCTGACACTCTTCATTCTTCATGTTCTATTGTTTCAAGACTGTTGTTTCTCCCCTCTTCACATTACATACTGTCAACCTTGTCTTCAAGTTGCTAATTCTTTCTTCTGTAGTCCGAGTCTACTGTTGATCCCCTCCAGTGAAATTTTCACTTCAGTTATTGTACTTTTTTGACTCCAGAATTTCCATTTGGTTGTTTTTTATTTCTTTATTGGTATTTTCTATTTTCTGATATGATAAAGGCATCGTATCCTTCTTTACTTCTTTAATCATGGCTTCCCTCAGTTTTTGTTTTAACTAGGATGTTTCTGCTCTCTGCTTTTCTTTCTTCTGATGTACAGGCCATGCTTTCCTGTTTTTTAGCATATCACATAATTTTTTATTTAGAAACTGGACATTTTAGATAAACCCTGGGTACTGGTCCCACACCAACCCAGGGCTTATTGTTATTTGTTTGTTTATTTGTTTATAGACTGGCTAGATTACTTCAGTGAAGTCTCTCCCTCACTATGGCGTTAAGCCTCAGACACTGGCTTCCCAGGGTGCACAGATGTGAGTATTGTCATCCTTCTCTGTCTCTTACTCATTACTTTCCTGTCTATTCTTACTCAGCATGCACAGTAATTCTTTTATAGCCCAAGTAAATCATTTCACTACTTGGCTTTATATCCTCCAATGGTTCTTTACATTCAGAGTAAATCCAAGGTCCTGATCGTGACCTAAAAGTTCCAAACCCATCTGGCCTTTATTGCTTCTCTCGCTTCATCTCTCATCATCCTGTACTACTCACCTCCAATCTTTCTTCCCATCAGCCATACTGCCTAGATTTTCTACACACCAGGTTTATTAGTTCCCTATTGCTGCTCTAACAAGGTTTAATCTGGTGGTTTAAAACAACACAGTTTTTTGTCTTACATTTTTGGAAGTCTAAAGTACAAAATGAGTCACTAGGGCTGCATTCCTTCTGGATGTTCTTGGGGGAAATATGTTTCCTTGCCTTTTCCAGCTTCTAGAAGCCCCCTGCATTCCATGGCTCATGCTCCCTGCCTCCATCTTCGTTGACAGCAGTGTCGCATATTTAAATCTCTCTTTCTCTCTCAATCTCTGTCTTTCCCTTATTTTTCTCTCTCCCCTTTTCCCTCTTTCCTTGTCTTCCCTTTGCTTCCATTGTCACATCTCCTTCTCTGAACCTCTGATCCTCCAGCTTCCCTATCAATTAGGATCCTTGTGATTACACTGGGTCACCCAGATAATCCAAAATAATCTCCTCATCTCAGAGTCTTTAACTTAATCACATCTGCAAGTCCCTTTTCCCATATACCATATCCACAGGTTCAGAGGATTAGGACATGGACATCTTTGGGGGCCATTACTCAACCTACCACACTAAGCATGCACACATTCTATAACTCACTTGGGGTTGTCTGTGTTAGAGAGACTCCCCCATATTTACACCAGACTATATGGACAAGAATGTTTAATGTAGCACTCTGTATTTCAATAAAACTTGGAAATGATTTATTTTCAGTATAGTAAGTGGTAAGAAGATAATTCTGAAACCAAACTTCTTTGATTCAAATCTCAACTGACCATTTGCTGGCTGTGTGACCTTGAAAAGTGTTCTTAACTTCTCTGTAGCTATTTTTTCTCATCTCTAAAATGGCTCTCAGAATAGTCCCTATATTGTAGGGTCATTTTTGTGGATGAAACCACTTAATACAAATAAAGTGCTTAAACAGTGCTTGGCACATTGCAAGTGCTCTATGAGTGGTTGTTATGGTGGTTTGTTCATTTAATATGATTCTCTTCAGCAGTTAAAATGAATAAGCTATCTCTCCTATCAGTGGAAATATCTCAAATATGTTATATTGAGTAAATAAATCAAGATGTAAAAGTGTATGATATCCCTTATGGAATTCAGAAAACATGAAGAACTATTTCAAATCATTATGGATGTAATACTACATAATAAAAGTGCAAAATGGGTATCATTCCCAGTAACTTCCCACTATCATTTACCTGTAAGGAAGGAAAAGAAAGAAGGGCTTCAGTTACATCTGTAATCTTCTTCTTTTTATTAGTTTATCCACTCTTTTTTATTTTAGTATCATTAATATACAATTACATGAGCAAAATTATGGTTACTAGATTCCTCCCATTATCAGGTCCCCGCCACATATCCCATTACAGTCACTGTCCATCACCATAGTAAGATGCTATAGAATCACTACATGTCTTCTCTGTGCTATACTACCTTCCCTCTGCACGCCCCCAACGTTATGTGTGCTAATCATAATGCCCCTTTTTCCCCCTTATCCCTCCCTTCCCACCCATCCACCCCAGCCCCTTTCCCTTTGGTAACTGTTAGTCCGTTCTTGGGTTCTGTGAATCTGCTGCTGTTTTGTTCCTTCAGTTTTTCCTTTGTTCTTATACTCCACATATGAGTGAAATCATCTGATACTTGTCTTTCTCTGCCTGGCTTATTTCACTGAGCATAATACCCTCTAGCTCCATCCATATTGTTGCAAAGGGTAGGATTTGTTTTCTTCTTATGGATGAATACTATTCCATTGTATATATGTACCACATCTTTATCCATTCATCTACTGATGGACACTTAGGTTGCTTCCATTTCTCGGCTATAGTAAATAGTGCTGCGATAAACATAGGGGTGCATATGTCTTTTTCAAACTGGGCTGCTGCATTCCTAGGGTAAATTCCTAGGAGTGGGATTCCTGGGTCAAATGGTATTTCTATTTTGACTTTTTTGAGGAACCTCCATACTGCTTTCCACAATGGTTGAACTAATTTACATTCCCACCAGCAGTGTAGGAGGGTTCCCCTTTCTCCACATCCTCACAAACACTTGTTGTTGTTTACATATTGGATGTTGGCCATCCTCACTGGTGTGAGGTGATATCTCATTGTGGTTTTAATTTGCATTTCTCTGATGATTAGCGATGTGGAGCATCTTTTCATGTGCTTGTTGGCCATCTGAGTTTCTTCTTTGGAGAAGTGTCTGTTCAGCAACTCTGCCCATTTTTTGATTAGTTTATTTGCTTTTTGTTTGTTGATGTGTGTGAGCTCTTTATATAATATAGATTTCAACCCCTTATCTGATATGTCATTTATGAATATATTCTCCCAAACCGTGGGATGTCTTTTTCTTCTACAGATGGTGTCCTTTGCTGTACAGAAGCTTTTTAGTTTGATATAGTACTACTTGTTCATTTTTGCTTTTGTTTCCCTTGCCCAGGGAGATATGTTCATGAACAAGTCGCTCATGTTTATGTCCAAGAGATTTTTGCCTATGTTTTTTTCTAAGAGTTTTATGGTTTCATGACTTACATTCAGGTCTTTGACAAATTTTGAGTTTACTTTTATGTATGGGGTTAGACAGTAATCCCCTTTCATTCTCTTACATGTAGCTGTCCAGTTTTGCCAAAACCAGCTGTTGAAGAGGCTATCATTTCCCCGTTGTATATCCATGACTCCCTTATCATATATTAATTGAGCATATATGCTTGGGTTTATATCTGGGCTCTCTAGTCTGTTCCATTGGTCTATGGGTCTATTTTTGTGATGGTACCAAATTCTCTTGATTACTGTGGCTTTGTAGTAGAGCTTGAAGTCAGGGAGCATAATTCCCCCCCCCTTTATTTTTCCTTCTCAGGATTGCATTGGCTATGTTGGGTCTTTTGTGGTTCCATATGAATTTTAGAACTATTACCTCTAATTCATTGAAGAATGCTGTTGGTATTCTGATAGGAATCGCATTGAATCTGTAGATTGCTTTAGGCAGGATGGCCATTTTGACAATATTAATTCTTCCTATCCATGAGCATGGGATGTGTTTCCATTTATTGGTTTCTTCTTTAATTTCTCTCATAAGTGTCTTGTAGTTTTCAGGGTGTAGTTCTTTCACTTCCTTGGTTAGGTTGATTCCTAGGTATTTTATTCCTTTTGATGCAATTGTGAATGGAATTGTTTTCCTGATTTCTCTTTCTGCTAGTTCATCATTAGTGTATAGGAAAGCAACAGATTTCTGTGTATTAATTTTATATCCCACAACTTTGCTGAATTAAGATATTAGATCTAGTAGTTTGGGAGTAGATTCGTTAGGGGTTTTTATTTACAATATCGTGTCATCTGCAAACAGGGACAGTATGACTTCTTCCATGCCAGTCTGGATGCCTTTTATTTCTTTGTATTGTCTGACTGCCGTGGTAGGACATCCAGAACTATGTTGAATAAAAGTGGGGAGAGTGGGCATCCTTGTCTTGTTCCCGAACTTAATGGAAAAGTTTTCAGCCTCACGCTATTAAGTATAATGTTGGCTGTGGGTTTGTCATGTATGGCCTTTTTTATGTTGAGGTACTAGTCCTCTATACCCATTTTGTTGAGAGTTTTTATCATGAATGGATTTTGAATTTTGTCAAATGACTTTTCAGCATCTATGGAGATGATCATGTGGTTTTTGTTCTTCTTTTTGTTGATGTGGTGGATGATGTTGATGGATTTTCGAATGTTGTACCATCCTTGCATCCCTGGGATGAATCCTACTTGATCATGGTGTATGATTCTCTTGAAGTATTTTTGAATTCGGTTTGCTAATATTTTGTTGAGTATTTTTGCATCTATGTTCATCAGGGATATTGGTCTGTAATTTTCTTTTTTTGTGGTGTCTTTGCCTGGTTTTGGTAGAGGACGTTGGCCTCATAGAATGAGTTTGGGAGTATTCCCTACTCTTCTACTTTTTGGAAAACTTTAAGGAGGATGTGTATTAGGTCTTCACTAAATGTTTGATAAAATTCAACTGTGAAACCATCTGGTCCAGGGGTTTTGTTCTTAGGTAGTTTTTGATTACCAATTCAATTTCTCTGCTGGTAATTGGTCTATTCAGATTTTCTGTTTCTTCCTGGGTTGGTCTTGGAAGATTGTCTTTTTCTAGAAAGTTGTCTGTTTCTTCTTGGTTATTCAGTTTGTTACCATATAATTTTTCATAGTATTCTCTCATAATTCTTTGTATTTCTGTGGTGTCCATAGTGATTTTTCCTTTCTCATTTCTGATTCTGTTTATGTGTGTAGATTTTCTATTTTTCTTGAAAAGTCTGGCTGGGGGTTTATCTATTGTTTATTTTCTCAAGGAATCAGCTCCTGCTTTCATTGATTCTTTCTATTATTTTATTCTCCTCAATTTTATTTATTTCTGCTTTAATCTTTTTTATGTCCCTCCTTCTACTGACTTTGGGCCTCATTTGTTCTTCCTTTTCTAGTTTCATTAATTGTGAATTTAGACTCTTCATTTGGGATTGTTCTTCTTTCCTGAGGTAGACCTGCATTGCAATATATTTCCCTCTTAGCATGACCTTCTCTGCATCCCACAGATTAAGTGTTGTTGAATTATTGTTGCCATTTGTCTCCATATATTGATTGGTCTCTGTTTTTATTTGGTCATTGATCCATTGATTATTTAGGAGCATGTTATTAAGCCTCCATGTGTTTGTGGGCTCTTTTGTTTTCTTTGTGTAATTTATTTCTAGTTTCATACCTTTATGGTCTGAGAAACTGGTTGGTACAATTTCAATCTTTTTTAATTTACTGAGGTTCTTTTTGTGGCCTAGTATATAATATATTGTTGAAAATGATCCTGTGCACTTGAAAAAAATGTGTATTCTATTGCTTTTGGATGGAGTGTTCTGTATATATCCCTTAGGTCCATCTGTTCTAATATGTTGTTCAGTGCCTCTGTCTTTTATTTTCTGTCTGGTTCATCTGTCCTTTGGAGTGAGTGGTATGTTGAAGTCTCCTAAAATGAATGCATTGCGTTCTATTTCCCCCTTTAATTCTGTAAGTATTTGTTTCACATATGTAGGTGATCCTGTGTTGGGTGCGTAGATATTTATAATAGTTATATCCTCTTGTTGGACTGACCCTTTAATCATTATGTAATGTCCTCCTTTGTCTCTTGTGACTTTCTCTGTTTTGAAGTCTATTTTGTCTGATACAAGTACTGCAACTCCTGCTTTTTTCTCCCTATTAGTAGCATGAAATCTCTTTTTCCATCCCTTCGGTTTTAGTCTGTGTATGTCTTTGGGTTTGAAGTGAGTGTCTTGTAGGCAGCATATAGATGGGTCTTGTTTTTTTATCCATTCAGTAACTTTATGTCTTTTGATTGGTGCATTCAGTCTATATTTAGGGTGATTATCGATAGGTATGTACATATTGCCATTGCACGCTTTAGTTCGTGGTTACCAAAAGTTCAAGGATAATTCCTTCCTATCTAACAGTCTAACTCACTTTCTGTGCTATTACAGACACAACCTAAAGCTTCTTTTTATTCCTCGTTTTTCTTCCTCCTCCATTCTTTGTACGTTATGAATCATAATCTGTATTCCTTGTCTATCCCTTGGGTGACATCTGTTTAGCCTTAGGAATACTTCCATCTATATTAGTCCTTCCAAACTGCACTGTAGAGGTGGTTTGGGAGGTGAATTCTCTCAGCTTTTGCATACCTGAATATTGTTGAATCCCTCCTTCAAATATAAATGAGAACCTTGCCAGGTAGAGTATTCTTGGTTCAAGGCCCTTCTCCTCATTGTATTAAATATATCAAGCCACTCCCTTCTGGCGTGTAAGGTTTCTGTTGAGAGGTCTGATGATAGCCTGATGGGTTTTCCTCTGTATGTGATCTTTTTTCTCTCTATAGCTGCTTTTTTGTGTGTGTGTGTGTTTTAATTTTTTTTATTTATAATTAATTTTGGTATCATTAGTCTACAATTACATGTGTAGTATTATGGTTATTAAACTACCCCCTTCATCAGGTTCCCCCCAACAACCCCATTACACTCACTGTCCATCAGTATAGTGACATGCTATAGAATCACTACTTGTCTTCTCTCTGTTGTACAGTCCTCCCCGTGTCCCCTCACATTATGTCTGCTAATTGTAATGCCCCTTTTTCCCCCTTGTCCCTCCCTTCCTCACCATCTTCCCCAGTCCCTTTCCCTTTGGTAACTATTAGTCTGTTCTTGGGTTCTGTGAGTCTGCTGCTGTTTTGTTCCTTCAGTTTTTTTGTTTGTTCTTATACTCCACATATGAGTGAGATTATTTGATACTTGTCTTTCTCCGCTTGGCCTATTTCACAGAGAATAATACCCTCTAGCTCCATCCATGTTGTTGCAAAGGGTAGGATTTGTTTTATTTGTATGGCTGAATACTATTCCATTGTGTATATGTACCACATTTTCTTTTCCATTCATCTACTGATGGACACTTAGGTTTCTTCCATTTCTTGGCTATTGTAAATAGGGCTGTGATAAACATAGGGGTGCATATGTCTTTTTCAAACTCGGCTGCTGCGTTCTTAGGGTAAATTCCTAGGAGTGGGATTACTGGGTCAAATGGTATTTCTATTTTAAGTTTAGTGAGGAACCTCCATACTGCTTTCCACAATGGTTGAACTAATTTGCACAACCATCAGCACTGTAGGAGGGTTCCCTTTTCTCCACATCCTCGCCAAAATTTGTTGTTGTTTGTGTTTTAGATGTTGGCCATCCTCACTGGTGTGAGGTGATATGTCATTGTGGTTTTAATTTCCATTTCTCTGATGATTAGTGATGTGGAGCATCTTTTCATGTGCCTGTTGGCCGTCTGAATTTCTTCTTTGGAGAAGTGTGTATTCATATCCCCTGCCCATTTTTTAATTGGATTATTTGCTTTTTGTTTGTTGAGGTACATGAGTTCTTTATATATTTTGGATGTCAAACCCTTATCTGACATGTCATGTATGAATATATTCTCCCAAACTGTAGGATGTCTTTTTGTTCTACTGATGGTGTCCTTTGCTGTGCAGAAGCTTTTCAGCTTGATATAGTCCCACTTGTTCATTTTTGCTTTTGTTTCCCTTGCCTGGGGAGATATGTTCATGAAGAAGTCACTCATGTTTATGTCCAAGAGATTTTTGCCTATTTTTTTTTCTAAGAGTTTTATGCTTTCATGACTTACATTCAGGTCTTTGATCCATTTTGAGTTTACTTTTGTGTATGGGGCTAGACAGTAGTCCAGTTTCATTCTCTTACATGTAGCTGTCCAGTTTTTCCAACACCAGCTGCTGAAGAGGCTGTCATCTCCCCATTGTATATCCAAGGCTCCTTTATCAAATATTAATTGACTGTAGATGTTTGGGTTAATGTTTGGATTTTCTATTCTGTTCCACTGGTCTGTGGGTCTGTTTTTGTGCCAATACCAAATTGTCTTGATTACTGTGGCTTTGTAGTACAGCTTTAAGTCAGGGAGCTTAATTCCCCTGTTTGATTCCTCCTGCTCAGGATTGCTTTCGCTATTTGGGGTCTTTGTGCTTCCATATGAATTTTAGAATTATTTCTTCGAGTTAATTGAAGAAAGCTGTTGGTAGTTTGATAGGGATTGCGTTGAATCTGCAGATTGCTTTAGGTAATATAGCCATTTTGACAATACTTATTCTTCCTAGCCAAGAGCATGGGATGCATTTCCATTTGTAAGTGTCCTCTTTAATTTCTCTTAGGAGTGTCTTGTAGTTTTCAGGATACAGGTCTTTCACTTGCTTCGTTAGATTTATTCCTAGGTATTTTATTCTTTTTGATGCAATTGTGGATGAAATTGTTTTCCTGATTTCTCTTTCTGTTAGCTCATCATTAGTGTATAGGAAAACAACAGATTTCTGTATGTTAATTTTATATCCTGCAACTTTGCTGAATTCAGATATTAGTTCTAGTAGTTTTGGAGTGGAGTCTTTCGGGTTTTTTATGTACAATATCATGTCATCTGCAAAAAGGGACAGTGTGACTTCCTCCTTACCAACCTGGATGCCTTTTATTTCTTTGTATTGTCTGATTGCTGTGGCTAGGACCTCCAGTACTTTGTTGAATAACAGTGGGGAGAGTGGGCATCCTTGTCTTGTTCCCGATCTTAGATGAAAAGCTTTCAGCTTCTCCCTGTTAAGTATGATGTTAGCTGTGGGTTTCTCATATATGGCCTTTATGATGTTGAGGTATTTGCTCTCTATACCCATTTTGTTGAGAGTTTTTATCACGAATGGGTGTTGAATTTTGTTGAATGCTTTTTCAGCAACTATGGAGATGATCATGTGGTTTTTGTTCTTTTTGTTCATGTGGTGGATGATGTTGATAGATTTTCGAATGTTGTACATCCTTGCATCTCTGAGATGAATCCCACTTGATCATGGTGTATGATCCTCTTGATGTATTTTTGAATTCGGTTTACTAATATTTTGTTAAGTATTTTTGCATCTATGTTCATCAGGGATATTGTCCATAATTTCCTTTTGTGGTGAGATTTTTGCCAGGTTTTGGTATTAGAGTGATAGACTTCATAGACTTCATAGATTAGACTTCATAGAAGTCATAGATTAGACTTCATAGAATGAGTTTGGAAGTACTCCCTCCTGTTCTATTTTTTGGAAAACTTTAAGGAGAATGGGTGTTATTTCTTCTCTATATGTCTGGTAGAATTTAGTGGTGAATCCATCAGGTCCGGGAGTTTTGTTCTTGGGTAGTTTTTTGATTACTGATTCAATTTTGTTGCTGGTGATTGGTCTGTTTAGTTTTTCTGTTTCTTGCTTGGTCAGTCTTGGAAGGTTGTATTTTTCTAAGAAGTTGTCCATTTCTTCTAGGTTTTCCAGCTTGTTAGTATGGATTTTCATAGTATTCTCTTATAATTCTTTGAATTTCGGTGGGGTCTGTCGTGATTTTTCCTTTCTCATTTCTGATTCTGTATATGTGTGTAGATTCTCTTTTTCTCTTAATAAGTCCAGACAGGGGTTTATCTTTTTTTTTTTTCAAAGAACCAGCTCTTGGTTCACTGATTTTTTTGTATTGTTTTATTCTTCTCAATTTTATTTACTTCTTCTCTGATCTTTATTATGTCCCTCCTTCTGGTGACTTTGGGCCTCATTTGTTCTTCTTTTTCCAATTTCAGTAATTGTGTCTTTAGGCTGTTCATTTGGGAATGTTCTTCCTTCTCTAAATAGGCCTGGATTGCAATATCCTTTCCTCTTAGAACTGCCTTTGCTGCGTCCCACAGAAGCTGTGAATTTGTGTTGTTTTCATTGGTCAACATATATTCTTTGACCTCTGTTTAATTTGGTCATTGACCCATTGATTAATTAGGAGAATGTTGTTAAGCCTCCATGTATTTGTGAGCCTTTTTGTTTTCTTTCTAAAATTTATTTCTAGTTTTATATCTTTGTGATCTGACAAGTTGGTTGGTATAATTTCAATATTTTTGAATTTACTGAGGTTCTTTTTGTGGCCTAGTATGTGGTCTATTCTGGAAAATGTTCCATGTGCACTTGAGAAGAATGTGTATCCTGTTGCTTTTGGGTGTAGCGCTCTGTAGATATCTGTTAAATTTATCTGTTCTAGTGTGTTGTTCAGTGCCTCTGTTTCATTACTTATTTTCTGTCTGGTTGGTCTGTCCTTTGGAGTGAGTGGTGTGCTGAAGTCTCCTGAAATAAATGCATTGCTTTCTATTTCCTCCTTTATTTCTGTTAGTATTTGTTTCATATATGCCGGCACTCCTGTGTTGGGTGCATATATATTTATAATGGTTATATCCTCTTCCTGGACTGACCCCTTTATCATTAAGTAATGTCCTTCTTTATCTCTTGCTACTTTCTTCGTTTTGAAGTCTATTTTGTCTGATACAAGTACTGCAACACCTGCTTTTTTCTCCTTGTTGTTTGCATGAAATATCTTTTTCCATCCCTTCACCTTTAGTCTGTGTATATCTTTGGGTTTGAGGTGAGTCTCTTGTAAGCAGCACATAGATGGGTCTTGCTTTTTTATCCATTTTATTACTCTGCGTCTTTTGATTGGTGCATTCAGTCCATTTACATTTAGGGTAATTATGGATAGATATGTACTTACTGTCATTGCTGCCTTTAGATTCATTGTTACCAAACATTCAAGGGGAGCTTCTTTACTATCTAACAGTATTTTACTGTCTTGTTAAGTTATTGTAAACACAGTCTGATGATTCTTTATTTCTCTCCCTTCTTAGTCATCCTCCTCCATTCTTTATATACTAGGTGTTTTAATCTGTGCCTTTAGTTAGTATTTGGATGGTCTTCTTTCTTTGCTATGATTTCATTTTCTCTAGTGACCTCTTTTAGCCTTAGGAGTGCTTCCATAGAGAGCAGTCCCTTTCAGATATCCTGTAGAGGTGGTTTATGGGAGGGAAATTCCCTCAGCTTTCACTTGTCTGGAAATTGTTTAATCCCTCCCTCAAATTTAAATGATAATTGTGCTGGATACAATATTCTTGGTTCGAGGCCCTTCTGTTTCATTACGTTAAATATATCATGCCATTCTCTTCTGGCCTGTATGGTCTCTGTTGAGAAGTCTGATGATAATCTGATGTGTTTTTATTTGTAGGTTATCTTTTTCTCTCTCTAGCTGCGTTTAATACTCTGTCTTTATCTTTGATCTTTGCCATTTTAATTATTATGTGTCTTGGTGTTGTCTTCCTTGGGTCCCTTGTGTTGGGAGATCTGTGGGCTTCTGTGGACTGCGAGACTATTTCCTTCCCCAGCATGGGAAGTTTTCAGCAATTATTTCTTCAAAGACACTTTCTATCCCTTTTTCTCTCTCTTCTTCCTCTGGTACTCCTGTAATGCGAATATTGGTCCGTTTGGATTGGTCACACAGTTCTCTTAATATTCTTTCATTCCTAGGGATCCTTTTATCTCTCTCTGCCTCAGCTTCTCTGTATTCCTCTTCTCTGATTTCTATTCCATTAACAGTCTCTTGCATCTCGTCTAGTCTGCTGCTAAGCCCATCGATGGTTTGTCTCATTTCTGCATTGTCTTTCCTCACTTCCCTCACTTCCTCCCTTAGCTCTTGCATATTTCTCTGTAGATCCATCAGTATGGTTATGACTTTTATTCTTAATTATTTTTCAGGATGATGGTGATTGTCTATCCCATCAGGCTCCCTCTCTGGGGTTGTCTGGCTAAATTTTATTTGTACCATATTCCTCTGTCTTTTCATGGCGATCGAAGTGGTCAGAAAAAGAAAAAAAGAAAAAAAGAAAGAGAAGAAAAAAAAAAGCCCACCAGGTGCAGATTCTGTGAGGATGCTGTAGGTGGCGCTGCTACTCCGCTATTCCACAGCTACAGCTGCTCTGCTGGGCCTTTTCAGACCCTGGCCAGGGCTGGAACGAATGGAAGGTGGCTGCTTTTTCCCAGCCACTGGCCAAGGGGTCAGAAATTCCCCAGGACTCCCAGCCTACTTGGCTGAGTGTGCTGGGACGATCCTGCTTCTCCATTGGACCCCTGTCTCTTTAAGACCCCTAACAAAAAGCACGTGCTTTTCTTTTGTCCCTGGGAGCCGGCTGAGAGGGCCCAGTTGCGTTCTCCATCTCAGATCCTGCACCTCTGTCTCCCCAATCTCCGATACACCGCGCAATGTGTGTCAATGCTCCCGGCGCAGATCACCAGGGCTGGTTATTTAGCAGTCCTGTGCTTCCACTCCCTCCCCACTTTGATTCCTCTCTTCCTGGCTGGTGCGCTGGGGTGGGGGAGTGCTTGGGTTCCGCTGGGTCACGGCTCCATATCTTACCCACTCTGCGAGGTGCCGAGTCCTCTCAGGTGTAGCTGCAGGCTGAGTGTTCTTGTGTATCTTCTGCTCTCTCTTTTAGGAATAGTCGTATTTGTTGTATTTTCAAAAATATATGTGGTTTTGGGAGGAGATTTCCACCCCCCTGTTCATGCCGCCATCTTCCCAGAAGTCCTTCTCTAGCTTCTTTTAAAAGTCTATCTTTATCCTTGATCTTTGCCATTTTAATTTTTATATGTCTTGATGTTGTCTTCCTTGGGTCCCTTGTGTTGGGAGATCTGTGCATCTCCATGGCATGAGAGACTATCTCCTTCTCCATACTGGGGAAGTTTTCAGCAATTACCTCCTCAGTAACACTTTCTATCCCTTTTTCTCTCTTCTTCTTCTTCTGGTACCCCTATAATGTGAATATTGTTCCACTTGGATTGGTCACACAGTTCTCTCAATATTGTTTAATTCTTAGAGATTCTTTTTTCTGCCTGTGCCTCAGCTTCTTTGAATTCCTCTTCTCTAATTTCCATTCCATTTACCATCTCTTCTACTACATCTAATCTGCTTTTAAATCCCTCCATTGTATATTTCATTTCAGATGAGGAATTTTTTAATGATTGAATCTCTGACTTAAATTCATTCTTGAGTTCTTGAATATTTTTCTGTACCTCCATAAGCATGTTTATAATTATTACTTTGAACTCTTTTTCAGGAAGATTGGTGAGTTCTGTTTCATTTGGCCCTTTTTCTGGGGTTTGTGAGATTTTGGTCTGAACCATGCTCTTTTGACGTTTCATATTTCCGTGTGGTGCCCACTAGTGCTCAGACACTCCAGTCTCTGGAGCTGCTTAGCCACTAGAGTGAGGTGGGGGTCATAGGGGAGCAGAGCTGGTGCCTGGGGGGAGGAAAAATCTGTTTCCTTATTCCCATCTCTGGTGCCCATCTTCAGTGCCAGAGCCAGTGGGCCGAGCACACATGTGTAAGCTTCTGTGCTTTGCGTCTCTATCTGTTGTAAGTGGGGCCTCCCTCTGGCTGGCCTGACGCATGCAGTGACTGCTGGTTTGCGAGCAGGTGCCTGCAGGCCAGTAGGAAGGCTCAGCAGGCTGCGTGTCACAGTGGGGGGCCTCTGAGCTGAGTAGGCAGCTAAGGGGACGGAGCACCTGAAACTCCTCAAAGCTCCCAACCAGCTCGGCAGAGCGTGCCCAGACAAGCTTGCCCAGCTCTGCCTTCTCCTGCACTGCAAGCTCCGTGCAAACTCTGCCCCTTCAGCAGCTCTTTTGCTGCTAGGAAGCCTCAGACTGCTTGCCCTTCTTCTGACACAGAGCAGCTGTCTGTGGATCCCATCCTCCACCAACGGCCCAAATGTCAGCCTCCCAGGCCCTCCGCCCATCTGTGCTTCTCAACGTCCAGAGCACCACACAGTATAGGCTTCCGCTCACAAAGCAGATCTCCAGGGCTAGGTGTTCAGCAGTCCCAGGCTTCCACCCACTTCCTGCTCTGTTTGTCTTCCTCCTGCCAATGATCTGGGGTGGGGGAAGGGCTCGGGTCCTGCCAGATTTAGGCTTTCCATACTTTACTATGTTTCATGAGATCTGTTCTGTTTGTGAGGTCTGTATGCAGTCTGGTTCAGCTTTCTTTCTTCTTGCTGTTTTAGGGATGGTTTTATTAATTATTTTTTTGTACTATTTGTTTTTGGAGGAGTTCTCCGTGTCACCTCTCACGCCGCCACCTTGAATCCCCTGCTCATGTGAATTTTTATTTAACAAGAGACATTGTAGGGAAAATGGAGGTTCCATGGCCAGGATCCTCACGTGATACCCAGTGTGCATGTGTGATGAGGTAATAGCATGCTGCATGGGCACGAACTTGTGCATCTGCTGGCAATAAGCCATTACTGCCTGTATTGCTAGAAGAAGGGTTTGCTTGGTGTTCAGAGTGGAGACAGGGGGAAGAGTGGAGCCTAGACAGCAGAGACTGAGATGGGCTTTCTGGGGCAGAGGTAGATGTGATTCTAGCACTTGACCTGCCACTGTGAGAATATAGCATGGTATGAGCCCCTTTATACCCCCCAACGTTTCATTGTCATTTTCCGGTCTCACCGAATCCACAGTGAACTTGCCAGGCCTGAAACTCTCAGTCAAGACAGACATGAAAGTATGTAAGTTTTGGTTTGCTGATTTGGCACTCTGGGAGAAGCAGCTGCAACTTGGGTCTGGGAGCTAAAGAAAAGCTGAACAACATACCGAGACCACCAAAGGAACTTCTACGGCCTAAGTATGGAAGGTGTCATTAACTCTGGGAGTCTTAAGTGACCACCTGTGAAAACTTAAACTTTCTAACTCTGTAGTACCATCTCATAATTAAAACCAAGTTAAAGCTAAACAAAGTGTGTATCACATCTGTTCTCTTTTGTCATCCAGATTCCTGCTCAAGGACATGAGATAAGATGAGCAAAAATGCTTGCCCTTCCCCTTAATGCCAATTCGTTCCAAGATGTATATTGACCCCAACCCATTTTCTGTGTTCAGCATTGCACATTTTATATAAATGCAATGTACCCCTTTGAAATTATACCTTTCTTGCTTGTTACCCCCACTCCTAACCTCCTAGGATATGAAACCTTTGTATGACTGGGGCTCTTTGAAACATTTCTCTTACCTGTGGGAGTTAATGTTTCTGGTCTTATGTCTGTATTTGGCTCACATCAAACTCTGCCATCATTTCAAGGTGATTTTAATGAACTTTTTTTGTTGAAAGTCCTGGAAATTTATTTTAATACTTGGAACCCCACAGGAAGGTGTTAAAAGAGAAAACCACAGGCCGTAAATGGAGTCACTTTTGCTAGGCTAGATCCCCAAATAGGGGCTTAGTACCCAACCTAATTGCTGTCTCAACATCCCCCAGATATGTAGTCAGGAATTTTCCGGTCAACACCAGTGAGGTAATCTCACTTGGGGCCTCTCCACCTCTCCCCTCCACAAAGTTATGATATAATCTGCATGGTAAGACCCCCTAAGCTTCCTCCTAAGGGAGGGTGACCTTGCCTGAAACACTCCTTTCTTTTGCTAGTAACTTCTTGCCACACCTACCTTCCTATGAAAACTTACTATTTTGCACAACTCCTCAGAGCATCTCTACTTGCTAGGGGAAATACTGACTGATTCATGAATATAGCCAATTAGATCTTTAAATTTACTCAGTTGAAATTTGTTTTATAACAAAGGGAATTCTGGGAACCACAGACCAAGGGTGTGATAGCGCCCGGACAGGAGTACCACCATTTTGAATAAGCCCACCGCAATCTCAGAGAGACTTAGGTTTCATTTTACTTAGGCCACAAGCATTTGCCAAAGGACAGGTCAGCAAGCCACAAGCCCACCCTTTCCCCAATCCATCCGCTCAAGAGCCTGCCAAAATGTGCTGCAAAAAGCCGCTTAGCCTGTAAGAGAGGCCTTCTTTGTTCTTCTCACCAGAACAGAGAGGTCCCTCTCAGGTTGAGCAAGAAACCTGCTTGGACTGTTGAGTTCAAGCCCCTTCTTTTCCTTTTATCTGGTGCCCACATCCAGGAGCGGGAGCCGAGGGCGGGAGCACGTTTGAAACCTAGGAAGCCGTGGGCAGCGGCAGCCCATCGGGACGAATGCCTGGCCCGGAGAGCCTCCTGCGTCTCGCCCGGTTCCCTTCCCTCCCTCACCCACGCCCCGCTCACGGACTCCAGCCTGGGGACAGTCCTGCCAGATGTCAATCTACACAGCCACCGCTGGACACTAATCCACTGCCATTCCCGGGAAGGTAAGATTCTGGCCTCATCAGCTTTGTCTTGTGCCAAGAGAAAGTCAACCCACTGACCCCTTTCCTTTTTCCCTTTCCCCTTTTCTCCTTTCCCTTCCCTCTGTTCCCCATTTGAGAACACCGTAACAGTAGGGGCCGCCTGCACTCTGACTAGGGGGGACCCTTCCTTTCGGCGTGCAGGACACTCTTATCTGGCTCTGGGAGCCCATGGACTCTGGTTGGGAAGCTGATCTCAGGGAGACATCCCGGCAGGCTGTTTCCCAACCTCAGCCGCTTTTCTCACCCTCCGAGGATGGGCAGTTCTCCCTCAAAAACACCAGGAGACACCACTCAGCTGTCTCCTATGTAATATTTCTCAATTGGGACTAAAAGGAGACATTAAACCAAAGAAATGATCTTTTACTCCACTTTTCTGTGGCCCCAATATGAACTTGATAATGGGTCACACTGGCCAGCTGAGGGCACTTTCGATTTCCAAATTCTCCAAGATCTAGATGACTTCCTCCAGAGGCCTGGAAAATAGAGGTTCCCTTTGTCCAAGCCTCCTTCACCCTCTGAGAGCAACCCTCTCTCTGTTCCTCCCTCTCCTCTTTTTAAATCCTTCTAGCTGATAAAAAATCCCCTGAATCTCCTCATGCCGAACAAAAACCATCTGAAGTTCTTGCAGAACAAACATCCCCACCCCTCCCCTGACGACATGGCACCTTTACCTCCCTCTTCCTTTGTTGATGAGTCCGACCTGGCCGACGACCCTCCACCTTATGGTCATCTTCCTCCCCAAAAGCCTCAGCAGGGTCTAAACCCCTCCCCACCGTAGGCTCCCCCGGAACACCGCTCCCCCTCCTCCTTTCCGATATTTGCTGGCCCATCTGCCTCTTTTAACTCAGCCCCCTCTCCAAACCATCCTTTTCCCACCTCAGACGCTCTCACACTCTTGCTTTCCACCCAACACCTCTCCGGACAACTTCTCACCCTGTTTTACCCTTCCTCGAGGCAGCAGGCATTGAAAGGCCCGTTTGTGTCCCATACCCCTTTCAGCTAATGATCTGGAGCATACTGAACAAAAGGTAGGGTCCTTCTCAGAAAATCCCAGTAAATTCAGGAAGGAAAGAGCTCCTCTGTGTCACTCAAATGTATGACCTCACTTGGGGGGACATCTACCTCCTCCTCTTGTTCTCCCTCATGGATGACCAGAGGGAACACATGTGGCGTGCTGCCAAAAGTCCTGCTGAAGAGTCGCACCGCCGGCACCCTGCTAACCACGTCCCAGGGCAGCTCACGCAGTCCCCAGGGCTGAGCCTCAAAATCCCGAGTGGACATATCAACTCACTGACCCTGGTAGGGCAAGTCGTGATCACACGATCACTTGTCTCCTGGCAGGGTTGGAAAGAAATAAAAATAAACAGGTCAGCTATGAGCATCTCAGGGAAATTACCCAGGAGGCAGATGAAAACACACTCATCTTTTTCAACTGCCTTTCAGAGGCTCTGATCAAATACACAAATACCAGCCCTCACACCTGAGGGTCTTATCGCCTACGCCTCCACTTAATTTCCCAGTCTTACCCGGATATTCGTAAAAAGCTCCAAAAGTTAGAAAATGGACCCAATATCCCAAAAAGAGCTTGTAGACCTTGCATTGAAAGTTTTCAACAACTGGGGTGAGGAACAAAAAACTCAGAAAGAAAAACAGGCTAAAGCCAAACATCAGATTCGGGCCTCCCTAGTTCTACCTCCCGCTAATAAGCCTGCAAAAGGCTACGTCCCACACTGCCTAGCAACTGTTTCCGCTGTGGCAATCCGGGCCCTGGGACAAGAGCTTGCCTTACTCCCAGGCCTCCTGCGCAGCCGTGTCCCAACTGCGGACAATGGATTCACTGGAAAACGGACGTCAGCCCCTCCCTTGGGTTCTCTCCCCTCCAGGTGACTGGACACATCTACCGAGGACCTGGCGGCCCTCATGGCCTTGTCGTCAGTGACCAACTGACGTGGCCTGGATCCCAAGGGTCCCTCCACAATGACACCAGCAGATCCATGGATAACAATGGTGGTGGCAGGAAGTCAGGTTTCTTTTTCTGGTTGACACAGGGGCCAGTCTCTCTGTGCTTACTGAATTTCTGGGACCTTTGCTCCTCTCTTTTGTCTCAGTTGTGCAGATGAAAGGTTAATAGAAACACCAGCCCAACCCCCCACCCCTTTATATTGTTCCTTGGGCCATACTACCTTCACTCACTCCTTTCTGGTACTCCCCCGCTGACCCACTCCCCTTCTGGGAAGAGATACTCCACCGCATGGGGGCATCCTTAAACTTTCCCTCACCTCCCTCGGAACCCTCCTTCATTCTCCCAGTCACACGCTCTAAAGAGGCCATCCCCTCTGAGGCAGGTACAGCTCATTAAATCACAAGCTGACCCTCTCATTTGGGACACAAAAAACCCTTCCACAGCCTCACACCACTGACCGCTCAGAATGGCTCTCAGAGACCCTACTTGAGCTGCGTCAGTTAACCAACACCCCCCGAGCCTGGGAGGCCATCAAGGCCTCCAGCCCATCGTCAACTACCTCCTTAAGGCCCAAATCCTCACACCCGCCCACTCCCCCGCAATACTCCCGTCCTTCCTGTAAAAACACCTGACGGCTCCTTCTGATTGGCTGAAGGTCTCCAAAAGATTCACAAAGCTGTTGTTCCCCACCCACCCAGTAGTCCCCAAACCCTGCACCCTCCTCTCCCATATCCCATCCAATACCCAGTATTTTACTGTCTTCAACCTCAAAGACACCTTCTTTACTAATCCCCTCAGCCCCGATTCCCAACAACTCGCACGGACAGCTCTTCCCCAGGGATTTTGGACGGCCCCCCACTCCTCTGGCCAAGCACAATAAAAGGACCTCCACTCTCTCAAACTTGCCTCTAGCCACCAGATCCAATGTGTTGATGACCTCCTGCTTTGAAGTCCCTCAAAAAATGATTCTATGTCCCATACTATCTCCCTTAGATTCCTGGGGAAAAAGGGAAACTGTGCCTCAGAACACAGAGCTCAGCCGGCACAGCAAAAAGTCACCCACCTTGGCTTTGACCTCGCTCACCCCTACCGCTTGCTGCACACCCACCTTCCAAAAACAAGCTGCTAGCAATCTCCCTTTCCCCACCACAAAGCGAGATGTTCTTTCCTTCCTGGGGCTTCTCAGCTATTTTAGACTCTGGATCCCAAATTTCTCACTCATTGCAAAACCCCTTTACAAGGCCTCCCACGGGGATCCCCAAGAAAGGGTGCCAGAGACAGGCTCAATTCCTGCTTCTTTCTGGGCCCTCAAGCGGGCACTCCTCAAGGCACCCGCTTTGGCCCTACCCAATCCTAACAATCTTTCTTTCTCTTCTTAACCAGCAAAAAGGGACAAGCATTAGGACTACTCATACAACCAGCTCGGGACTCCCTCCATCTTGTTACCTATTTGTCCAAACAACTCAATCTTGTGATCACCAGATAAAAGGAAAAGAAGTGAACTCAACAGCCTAAGCAGGTTTATTGCTAAATCTGAGAGGGGCCTCTCTGTTCTGGTGAGCAGAACAAAGAAGGCCTCTCTTGCAGGCTAACAGGTTTTTATATTGTCTTCTTGGTGGGCTTTTGAGGGGATAGGTCTGGGAAAGGGTGGGCTTGTGGCTTGCTAATGTGCCCTTTGACAAATGCTTGTGGCCTGAGTAAAATGAAACCTGAGTCTCTCTGAGATGGCAGGTGGGCTTATTCAAAACGGTGGTACTCCTGTTGGGCTCTTATCATTCCTGGCTCTAAAGGGGTATAGGAAGACAGGTTGCCATTCTTTTCTTGGCCACTTCTTGCTGAGAGGGGGCAATGAAGGGGGTTTTCTGATATTTTGAACCAGGAAGGCCATTTGGAGGTGTTCTTGTGTAGTTGCCCGGGAAATGGCCGCCATTTGATGGCATAAAAATCTTGGCAATAGGTTAATTAAGCAGGGAAGGAAAAGAAGGAGGGTGATAAAGGCTAGTGGGGCCAGGAGGGTTAGAAGCCAATGAAGAGGAAGGGGAAACGGGTTATTAGCAGAGCCTTCAAGAAATTTGGAAGCTTGCTCATCAAGGCGTTTTGCCCCATCCCTGACGAGGCCAGATTTTTTGGTGTAAAAACAGCATTCTTCTTGGAGTAGAACATGTAATCCACCCTGTGAAACTGTCGGGAGATCAAGACCTCTGTGGTTTTGGAGAATGACTGAAGTCAGGGAGTCCACTTGATCTTGCAAGTGTTTCAGTTGGTTGGAAACCTCTTTGAGTCCTTTAGTGAGTTCTTTGGATAACCTAGTGAACTCTGAAAGAGAGACTCCTAGGGCTTCAATCCCTGTCCCAGCGCCTGTGATTATTCCCAAGATGGCCATTAGTGGACTACCTGTACGGCGCATTGTGCCCTGACATGGGTTATGGGGGAGAGGGGGATGGGTAGATCAGATGTTGCTAAGGAAAGGGTGGGAGGGAGGAGACCCAGAGTAGACTCCAGTCTAGTTGGTCGGCAAGAAAATGTATGCCTTGTATCCACACACCTAAAGATGCCTGTTTCCAGGGAACGGCATCCCATAAGCTCAAACTGAGACCAGAGGAGAAGGTCTGGGGGTGGGTTGGGAAGTAAATGTCAAACTGCCTTGAATTTGTGCCATAGATTGAAGGAGAAGCTAAATGCTGCAGTTGTCAAAGGGGAAAGGGGTGAGGCTGGTTGCAATATTGTAGGACTCCCTTGTTTAATAGCAATGAACTTTTGGTTTAGGAAAATTCTGCCATCAGGTGTATTGAGATGTCTGCCCTCTTGGGCTCCTCTGTGGGCTAGGGGGAGTGTCTTTTAGGGAGTGTTTTCCTCTGTCTTGACAATATCTAGATGTGGTGGCGTTTAGACTGTCTTGGGAAGAAGTGTACCCAGATACCTGTAAGAGAGTTCCCAGATGGTTAGTATTGTGGTGGCCAGAGGGTGGGAGAAGCTGAATGGTGGTTTAACAGAGGGAGGGATCTAAGCAGCCCACTGGGGTATAGTGATCTTGTTGGGCTCAAGAGATGCACAAAGGAGCAGGTTGGGTTAGATGGAGTCCACTTTGGGAGGAACCGGTTATGGCCCGTTTGGGAAGTCGGTGAGCTTTTAAGGCCTGTCTGATACCTTTTAGTGCCCCTGGGAGTCTGATGTCAGATCCTTCAACGAGGGCCGTACCCCTGGGACTGGCAGTCTCGGTGGAATATAGCCCTGCAGAAGTGTTGATCCATGTTCCAAAGGGAGCAGGGTCTTCTCTCTGGGAAAGGTGGAGACAGACCCAGCAGGGTGGCTGGTTAGTTCCATTAAAGGTTTGGACGATTTGAGCTGTGTGGGAGAGTGTCTGATTGAGGTATTTAGGAAGGGTCTGTGTTGTATGTTAGGGGTCAAGAGGATGAGTAATACTCAAAAAGAAAGGAGGAGAACAGGAGAACACAGGAGGTAAAGGTGGTGATTTGCCTTGGGGAGAAATATGAGAAGGTTCCCTGTAGCCATAGGTCCTGTATTATTGTATCTAAGCAGGTGGAGGGCGAGTAATGAGAGAGTTCTTCTTTAGGATGGTCAGGAAACAGATAAAGTTATGGAGAGTCATGGGATTGTTTAGCCGTGTCTTTGGCCTCTTCAGCCATGGGAGACAGCTTGGTGATCTTCAGGGATGTGGGTCCGGTTGGTGTGCACTGGAAAAGGGGAGCCTTTTTTAGGGAGGAAAGTGGACCCAGGAGGAATGACCTTTTAATTTGGCCACTGTTGGGGTAGTCAGGATTACTTGAAAGGGCCTTGTCCATCTTGGTTTTAGCCCCTGAGAGGGGAGAGGGGCTTCATATGTACCCAGTCTCCAGGTTGCAGGGCCTGGGGAGTGAGGGTGTGTAGGTTGTTGGAGGGTTTTGGGAGGGTGGAGTCAGCTTAGTTCCAGATGAGGTGTCTAAGGGTATTAAGTAAAGAATTTGAGAGATGGAGGAGTATGTTTGAGCTGGAGGTGAGAAGGGACCTTCCATACAGAACCTCAAAGGGGCTGAACATAAGAGGTTTGAGGGGGAGAGACTTGAGTTTAAAAAGGGCTAAGGGCAGGAGCTTATGAACCTGGAAGGAGAACTTGGTTAGGCTCTGTTTGAGAAAGTGATTAGCTTTCTCTATTTTACCTGAGCATTGGGGTCAATATGGGATTTAGAACTTCCAGGTTATATTCAGGGAAGAGGCCACCTATTGGGTGATCTGTGAAGTGAATTCAGGTCTATTATCACTTTGGATAGAGGTTGGATGTCCGAAGCAGGGATGATTTCACTGAGTATAGGATACATGCTGCTGTGGAGGATCTTATGTTTGATGTAGGAAAGGCCTCTATCCATACGGATAAGGTGTCAACCAGGACAAGGTGGTTTCCTTGTTTCTTTACTGGAGGCATATGGGTAAGGTCTGTTTGCCAGTCAGTGCTGGGAACGGATACCCAGAACTGATGGGTGGGGAAAAGGGGAGGTCTGAAGTTGATTTGAGGGCTGGTGGTTTGGCATCTGGAGCACTGGGTGATAATATTTTGTAGGGAGGTCCTAAGACCAGCAGTAAGATATACGTGGGTCTGTAGGAATTAGAGCAGAGGGAATTATCAGGCATGGAACTGGTCGTGGAAAGATGAAAGGAATTGATTTTGTTAGCCTTCAGGAAGGACCAATTTTCCATGGAGGAACCACCACTGTCCTTCCTGTAGTGCCCCTGGGTTCTTTGAGTAGAGCTAATTTTGGGGGCGAGTAGGAGGGCATAAGAGGAACAGGAAGTGAGGGATGGAGAGAGGGTTGGCAGCTTCTTGTCTTGCTGTTCTGTCAGCCTTGTTATTTCCATGAATGATGTGTCTGAGATTTTTATTTTTATCATGTGAGGTAGGTCTTTGATGGGCCTTGCAATGAATGACAGCAGCTATGGGCAAAATTGCAATATTTCCAGAATCTCTCACCTGGCTTTAGCACATCTCCACATCAACAGGTGTTTCCAGGGGGTGTGGTGTTTGCCCTGTTGCTGCAGCTGGGTCAGAGAGAGGCAGGGTGACTGCTTGTAAGCAATAAACAGGTTTCTTAAACTTTATTTCTCCCTTTGACTGATTTCTGTTTTAAAGGTATTTTGCCCTGAGATTCCCCCCACAACCCCCGGAGTTATATCTGGCAGTAGTCAGCAGGACCTCTGAACCCAAAATCTGTCTACATGGGTGTGAACCTTGGGTGGGCTGCCACTAGAGATGGTGGGGAGATGCCCCTGTGGATAGTGGGGAGGCCCCAGTGGCTGCAGTGGTAGAGGGTGCAGCTTCACCCGGGAAGCCCCTACCTTTGGGGCTTCCAAATGGGGAGACCTTAGCGGGACACTGGTCTAGGGTAAAGCATCTCCTTAGAGGGGTGGGGCCCTCCTGATAATTGTGGAAGGGTGGAGACACCAGAAGATGCAGAATTAGCTCTCCATGAGTTACAAGGCTGCTTAGAGGCCCTGAGAGACCCTGAGGTTCTGAGCAGCTGGCATGTGGGATCTTTCTTCATCAAGATAGTGGAAAGGGTTAACGAGGAGAGAGACAGATTTAGGCATCACTTGGAGGAGCTGGGCGATGACCTATGGGATGCCTTTAAGGAAGAGAAAGAGTTATTGAGACAACAGGTAGCACTCCTGGAAGATTCCTTAGCAATGGTAATGGGGGAGCAGCAGGAGAAACCACAAAGTAGGAGGCCATGGGGGAGGGATAGGAAAGAGCGGGGCCTTCAGCCGGGAGATGGGGAAGGAGGTGTCAGGAGAGGATGAGGGGTTGGGGCCGAGGGCTGATCTGTTGCCAAGGCCACTGCTGGAGGCACCAGACTCTCCTGTATTAAAGCCCCACCTGGTTGCAATTGAAAAAATAAAAATGAAACAAGCACAGGCTCCTCAGGGGGAGGAGGCGCCCCCTCTGCAGGTTGTGGAGCGCTCCATGCTCCGCCCCTACACCCAGGATGAGCTGGGGGACATGAGCGTCCAGTATAGGCAGAAGCCATCTGAATCTCTGCCTACGTGACTTTTACGTCTCTGGGATATGGGGTTGGAAAACATGGTTATGTTGGGTTCTGAGATGAGTAGACTGGCTTCCCTGATGACTCACCCTTCCCTCTGGCAATGGTTGCAAAGTGTCCGTCACACCCCAGGGAATCAGTCAGTTCTGGATTGGCTGACAGCTGCCATTAGGGCAGTTTGTCCTAATCAGGGTGATGTACCATACTTACCCACTAGCTGGAAAACGTATGTAGAGCTCCAACAGGTGTTGCGGGAATTCGGCATGGAAAATATCATCTATAATATGGACCCCAGGGCCCTGATGAGGAGGGGTTCACCATAGGAATGAGAACTCTGGTGCTGCACACAGCTCCCCCACCTCACTTTGGGTCCCTAGAGACTTCTCTTGCCCCCCCACATAGGGTAACCCATAGTGAGGCTACTCGTACTTTAGCAGATCTTGGGGAGGTTGAAACAATAAGGGCACGGAGAGAAGTACAGGCTACGACTGAAAGGAGAGGTGCAAAGGGCCCCGTGAAGGTCTCAAGGACCCAGATGTGCGTTTATTTCATAAAGGCCGGGGTATTAAAAGAAAAATTTGATGGGCAGCCCAATAGAATCTTGTTAGAACCGTGGCCCCAATTAAAGCCAGAGCAGCAGTTCCAGCCGCTGAGGTCCAGGACACAGAAGCCGGAGTCAAAGCCTCATGTCCGGCCTGTGTCCCTGCAAAACTTCCTGGGGGACAGAACTCAGGATTTGCCTGAGCCCTCAGCCCCACAGGATGATGACTGGGCATCGTGGTTCAACTGAGGAGGGGGGTCAAGTTCCCCACCTTGGGGGACATGGTGGGGAACACAGGCCACATGTAGATTTAGCAATTCATTGGTCACCTTTGAATTTACAACTTGTCCTGGCCCTGGTAGACACAGGAGCTGAGAGTTCTCTGATTTATGGCAAACCTGAGTGGTTTCCCAGGCCCCGATAGATGGCTATGGGGGTATGGCAATTAGAGTGAAAAAAGCCCAAATCCCATTGAGGATAGGGCGTTTACCCCCAAAGGAGTATACTGTGTACATTTCTCCCATCCCTGCATACATTTTGGGGGGTAGATATCCTGGCAGGCCTTTGGTTACAGACCACTGCAGGTGATTCAGACTGAGCGTACATGTGGTAAAAGCAGTTCTGAGGGGAAATGCTAAGCACCCACCTGTAGCTCTGCCTGTACCTAGGTGGGTGACAAATACAAAGCGGTATAAATTGCCTGGGGGGCACAAGGAAATTGGAGAAATTCTACAGGAGTCGGAGAGGATGGGCATCATAAAACCCACTCATAGTTCTTTTAATTCCCCAGTGTGGCCAGTGAGAAAGCCAGACAACTCCTGGTGTATGACTGTAGACTACAGAGAATTGAATAAATTCATACCCCCCTTGCATGCTGCAGTCCCCTGCATAGCAGCTCTTAAGGACACACTAAGTCATAAACTGGGGACATATCATTATGTTGTGGACCTTGCTAGTGCTTTCTCCTCTATTGACAGAGCACCCAAAAGTCAGGAACAGTTTGCCTTCACGTGGGAAGGCCAGCAGTGGACATTCACTGTCCTTCCACAAGCATATCTCCCCAGTCCCACCATCTGTCATGGGCTTGTAGCCCAGGACTTGGCCACATGGAAGAAACCGCAAACGGTGTGGTTGTATCACTACATTGATGATATTATGCTCACATCTGATTCTCTTCAGATTTACAAGGGGCAGTTCCTACACTGCTTCAAAATTCACAGGAAAAAGGACAGGCTGTGAACAGCACAAGGTTCAGGGACCTGGTCTGTCTGTTTCTTGGGGGTTGTTTGGTCAGGTAAAACTAAAGTTATTCCTAAGAAGTAGTGATAGACAAGGTCCAGGCTTTCCCCACCCCTACCACTGTGGCAGTATTACAGAGTTTTGGGGTCTTTTGGGCTACTGGAGAGTGTTTATCCTGCACTTGGCACAAATTCTGAAGCCCTTATACCGGTTGGTATGAAAGGACATCAGGTGGGACTGGGATGAGACATGTGCAGCTGCTTTTACTGCTGCTAAGTGAGCAGTCAAGGCCATACAGGCCTTGAGTATAATGTACTCATCAAGGCGCTTTGATCTAGATGTTCATGTAACCGAAGATGGTTATGGATGGGTCTTTGGCAGTGGGTTGAACAGACATGGCAACCTATTGGATTCTGGTCAACAACTATGGAAAGGAGTAGAGGTCTAGGCCAGCCTGATAGAGAAGCAAGTGACTGCTGTGTACCACACCTTGCTGGCCATGGAGCCCATCACTGGAACAGCTCCATCCAAAGTAATAACCACCTATCCCATTGTAGGGTGGGTGTGAGACTGGACCCAAAGGCCACAGAGTGGCATGGCACAGATGCCTACACTGGCCAAATGGGGTGCATATTTATAGCAGTGTAGCGCCCTCTCTACTAGCCCCTTAACTGGAGAACTCCAACATTTATTGGGGCCAGTGACTTATACCAGTGGAAAGCAGGAAGAACTTGCTTTTGAGCCACTGGCAGCTGAGAGTCCTTATCAGGAGGGAAAAGCCCCTGTACCTGAAGATGCTTGGTACACAGATGGCTCCAGTCATGGGCAGGCCCCACAGTGGAGGCCTGTGGCTTTCCATCCTATGACTGATTCAATATGGATGGAGGATGGAGAGGGGAAGAACAGTCAATGGGCTGAGTTGTGGACAGTATGGCTTGTGATCACTGAGGAAACCTCCCCTATAGCTGTCTGCACTGAAAACTGGGCCTTCTATCAGGGCTTGACCCTGTGGCTATCAACATGGTACCATGCCAACTGGATGGTTGTTCACCAGCCACTTTGGTGGCAAGAGTTGTGGCAAGATCTATTGGCCTCTGGTCAGACTAAGACTGTTACCGTATATCATGTGACTGGCCATTTGTCTTTGGCATCCCAGGGAATGATGAAGCAGACACATTGGCCCAGGTGCGCTGGCTAGAAGGAAAGCCTGCCTCTGATGTAGCTCAATGGTTACATCAGCATTTGTTGTATGCAGGGCAAAAGACAATGTGGGCTGTAGCCCATCAGCAGAGCTTGCCTTTGATCCTTGAAGAAGTCAGCAGAGCCCGGAAGAAATGCCTTGTGTACTCTAAGAGGGACTTACACCAAATCCTGCAGTAACATGGGACAATATTAAAGGGGCCGATATCCCTCATTAGGAGGCAGATAGACTATATTGGGCCTCTGTCCATATCAGAATGATTTCGGTATGCCATGACTTGTGTGGACATGGCTAATGGCCTGTTGGTTGGTTTTCTTGTATGTCATACAGATCATCAAACCACCAAGAGGGGCCTAGAGTGTCTCTTCACAGCCTATGGTTGGCCAGAGATGACTGAGAGCGATCAAGGCACCCACTTTACTGGATATGTGTTACAAGAATGGGTGCAGCAATTAGCAATAATATGGAAATTTCATGTACCATATAACCCTACCAGGGCAGGCATGATAGAGAGGTACAAGGGTGTTGAAATCTGGCCTGAAGTCGGACACCAATAGTCTACAGGACTGGTCAGTCGCTTATGGACAGTGCTACAGCATTTGAATGAGGAGCTCTGAAAAGGAGCCTTGTGTATGCTAACACACACTGCTGCCTCTCCTATACAACTGTATGTGCACACCAAAGAGGAGTCATTGGAGCCAGGATATGACCAGCAGAGCAACATCCTGCTGCCAGTCCCAGTTATGTTAAACCCTGGAGACTCTGTTGAGTGGATGTGGCCCTGGACATTTCAACACATGGGCCAGTGATGGCTGGCCCTTCTGGTACCTTGGGAAAAAGTCCTGGAAGCTGGGCTCATGTGTATTCCTGGAGTAAGAACAGAGTGGCCCTCAGAGAACATGGTAATATACCTTAAACATCCAGGAGGTAAGAGCATCTTATGGGGAAGTTTTTAAAAATCTTCATGGCCCATGCATGTACCTCCCATAGCCCTATATACTGACCCATCTGTAACTCCCAAAGGGAGGAGGGTGAAGGTCTGGTATACTAGACCAGGACAAGATCCCATTTCTGCCACTGTCCTATCACAGGACCACTCTCTGGCATGCATCTTACCTGATGGACAAGATTTGACTATGCTGGTGTCATTAAAACATGTATCTTATCACCCTTAAGGTTATTTTCTTCTACAGTCCCTGTGGCCTGGACCTGCCCCCTGGCTGCAGCTGTTGCATGGTGATTGCTCTGAACTCCCTACCTGTTCAGCTACTGACCACCTGTGGAATGGGCAAGCTATGGACTTAATCTGCATAGGACTTTGAACTAACTGAATCCTCCGGCTTGAGGATTAATCATGATTTTGTTATTAGTCTGGTTACAATGCTCCAGTTTTCTTGCACAGGGGCCACTGTGGAAGGTGGGGAATGAGTATATTGTGAGGCAAGATTTCTGAAGGGGTGGCCTGTGGGTATAATTGCAGTAGTTCCAGAATCTCTCTACTGGCTTTAGTGCATCTCCATATCAATAGGTGTTTCCAGGGGGTGTAGTTTTTACTCTGCTGCTGCAGCTGGGTCAGGAATGTGGGACTACTGCTTGTAAGCGATAAACAAGTTTCTTAAACTTTGTTTCTCCCTTTGACTGATTACAGTTTCAAAGTTTTTTGCCCCAGGACTTCCACCCCCTCAGAGTTACAGCAGCTCTGTGGGTAGAAGTGCTGCCTCTAGGAGATCTTGAATTAGGGGTCCATTTTATACAGAGGTGTTTTTTGCTGTTAGGAATTCTTTCTAGGCATTTGAATGCATTATATTATATATGTTATATTATTTGGAGTCTGTTTAGATGTTGATAGTTTTACCTTCTGCCAGAGTAAGAGCTCTGATGAGTGTAAAGTTCTGCCTGTTGTAAGGTCCCTGTGGGGAGGGTTGCCACCTTCTCAGGGACAGTAGGAGGACTGGCTATCATAGCTCCTCAGTGATGGTGTACCCTGCCTGGGAGGGGGCAGTCTTTGAAGCAGTTTCACCAGTAAACCAGTCAGGGGATCCCAGAATATGTTCTGAGGTTATGTGATGGAAGAGGGAGAAGGTGAAATCAAGGAGCCTGGTGCACTCATGTTGGGGGGTACAGTCTGGGCAGTTAAGTCCTGGGAGGAGGGTGGCAGAGTTTAGGACAGAAGAGCAGCAGAATGTTACGGAGGGTTGTAGAAGCTGAGAGTATATGACTTGGACTCGGGCTGGGGAGAGCAGGTTTAGAGCATGGTGGCTGAGAAGGTCGGAGAGGTTGTGTGAGGAGTGTAACTGTAGGTGCTGAGTGGAGGGCAATTTTTTGGGCTTTGGAGATAAGAAGTGCAGCTGATGCGAAGACCCGTAAGCAGAGGTCAGCCTTTTAGTGTGGCTAAGTTGATTTGGTACAAAGCTATGAGAGAGTCTGTCCCTACTGGCAAGAAAAAGGACTAAAGGAAGCCAATATTTATTGAGTACATTTTGGGCCAGAAACTGGGTTAAACACTGAACGCACTGACAGTTAATATTTTAGTAGGGTGCTAACCCGGCTGTTGGTCAAAAGCAATGGAAGGGGGTGGGCCTGGAGAGGCCACTTTATACCCATGTTGTCATTGTGCAGAGAGAGGGAGCCCCAAACCTCAAGGGGGTACCTGAGATGTTCTGCTGGGGTGTGGGTTGTTGGGGAGAAGGAAATTTCCTTTACCCCTCAAGGTTCTTCTAGATGACCTAAGAATCAAATTAACATGAGATAGATTAACAGGAGAAAAAAGCCAAGTTTTATTTACTTGTTAGGGAAGCCATAGACATAAGTCCCAAGGACAGTTAGGGAGAATGAGGAATGTATGTATGTTATCCTGAACCAAGGAGAAAGGGGGTATGGGTTTGAGACTTTAAAGGAAAGAGGAAGTAATTGACAGGAATATGAAAAGAGTAAATGTTTGATCAACAAAATACTTGATGTGCTCACAGGCACAAAGAGGAACTTTAACAGACTTAGCCACATCCCTCCCTGTCTACCACCCCCAGTTCACATTATAATATAGCTATCTAAGGTGATAGCTCTCCTCCTGAAGCATGTCCTCTATCTTAATTCTTTTTATACAGTTGGGGGCAGGGGTGGGGGGTTCCAAGTTTCTTTCTGAGTTTTTTGGGCTTTGATTGTTCTCAACTCTGAAAAAATCTGCATGTCACAATGGCACATCTTGGGACAGTATGCCCTTGGTCCCTCCAGGGTTAATTTGGGGGCCACCTGGGCACCAGAAAAGACAGCAGCTATGAACTGCTGTGGCCTTAACAAATTGAGAGTACTCTAATCGTGGTAAATAATTTGAAAATACACAAATGTCATTGCTCAGGAATTGTTCTATTCATTTTTGCTAGCTGATGTATAGATACTACATGTAAATGTGTCTGGATGGATCATCTTTGAGGTAATCATTTGTATTTTTTCTGCTTTACTTTTGTGAGGCAGAAAGACAGTAATGACCGGGATGAAAAGGAGAAAGGGCCCCCCAAAGGTGACTCAGGGAGTTGATTAAATAGAACCAGAAAGCCAGAAATGACTCAACGAGTTAATCAGGTGAAGCCACAGGGTCCAAGAGTGACTCAGGAAATGTCCAGGGTCCCCCCAGATAAGAAACATCAGAGGCACAAGCACAGCACCGCCCCTGTCCCCATTTCACCAATCAGAACAAGCCTAGAGAGCTGACAGCTGTCAATCAAGGACCTCTCTGCCCCAAAACCACACAAAAGAAGCCTCAAAATGAGCATCCATGCCTGCCTGTCTTATCTTAGGCAGGCCTGCCCTGCTGCTCTGTGCAGTGTATTAAAACTTACTTTGCTTTCTTGACTTAGGTCTCTTGTCTCACTATATCTGACCTCCCTGCGACACTGAACCGAGTCTTTTCCTTCCCAACACTTTTTCTTGTCCTTTACATGCTCCCCTTCAAGGAGAGAGAGCAGGCACTGTTTTTGTTTGTGCCTAAGGAGAGTATGGTAGCAAGGTTGAAGGCAGAAGTTGCCTGCAAAACATTTTCCTTACTGTCTTTTGTGATTTTAAGCTGAAGGGGAGCAGAATATATCACCCCAAAATATGCCTCTTTGGCATAAAGATTATTTTAGGCTGATAATTTAGAAACAAACAACCAAACAACAGCATAAGAGAGAATCTCTGAAAACCAAGTACAATTTTCCCTTTTGTAATAGACATTTACATTTATAAGGAAAATCTCCATGTTATAAGCCTACCAGGACAAGAAAGAGGACTCCAAATCTCCAGAAACTCTTACCAATGGAGAAGGTAGGAACCTAAACCTGCCTGACAATATTACCCGTTTACTGTGTTTTTCCTGGCAACCTCCCATAACTGGCCCCCCCCACCCCCGCTGCCCCCCATATTTTTCTGTCTTTAGCTGATGACGTTATTTAAGGTGATAGCTTGGGCAATTTCAGGGAGTTATTTAGTTTTCCTGGGTCTCTCCCTCGTATACAGGTGTAACTCTGGGAGGGAAATCCTGGGCAAACACCTCTGAAAATGAAATCAGTCAGAGGGAGAAATAAAGTTTATTTCTTACAAGCAGATGTCCACTTCTGCTCCCCTGTGTTTCCTGTGACCAGGCTGAAGAACCCCCACCCAACCTCTCCTGTCCAGATAAGCCCTCACGTGTCCTTGTATTTGCCTATTCATATGGTGATGGCTACTCCTCTCCACCCCCTGGAAAAACCCATCGTATGAAGATGTACTAAAGCCAGGCGAGAGATTCTGGCAATATCACAGTTTTACCCAGGAGATATACATGTTACTAAATTTTGTTTTTCTCCTGGAATTCTGCCTTTTCATCACAGAGACATCTTGGCCAAGAACCTAGAAGGGCAGAGGAAATTATTTTCCTCCCCCACCAAACCTAAACCCATATGAGGAAGAGTGAGGCTTGTGGGTCCGATGCTGTGGGGGTAGCAGAATTGTAACTCCTGGGAGAGGAAATCCCAGGGCAAAATACGTCTACAAACTGAAATCAGTCAAAGGGAGAAATAAAGTTTAAAATCCGTTTATTGCTCACAAACTGCAGTCCCAGGCAGTCTTTCCCCTCTGCTCCGGAAGAAGCCAGCCTGCAAGCAAGCCAGCCCCCTCCCCTTAACCTCTCAGGTTCAGACACACCCTCGGTTGCTCAGGTAATTACCCATTGATATGGAGATGAACTTCTCTTCACCCCTGAAGAATGATGCAAATGCACTAAAGCCATACTTCTTTCCACCTCTGAACGCCCATTGGTATGCAGATGTACTAAAACCAGGCAAGATAGTCTTGAAATGTTACAACTTTACCCACAAGAATCCTAGAGGGTATATGTATGTTGCTGGGGTACAGATCCCGTAGGGTAGGAATGATTACCTCCAGTTTACAGACTGACCCCTGAGACAGTCTGAGGGTGCACAGTAACATAAGGGACAGACGCTCTCTCCTGGAGCTGAGCTCGTGCATGGATCAGGTCCTGTGAACTTATTCAGACAGGTCTCACTCACCCAGCAGAACTACCCACAATGTGGCTTCTCTTTCTCACTTCCTCCTCTCCATTTCTTATTTAAATTAAAGGTACAAAGAGTAGGAAAGATCATTTCGGATAGCTTAAGTTTCATCTAAATGTTGTGCATGAAATCCAAATAACAGAATTATATTCTCTGATTCGTATGCATCCTGGAATCTTTTTTTTCCCCCCAACATTTGCTTTCTGTTTTTGTTTCCTTAGATGATAGATTTTTTATGGACTAAGGGTGGCTGGAAACAGTTGACACTAGATGAACTGTAATGGATTGTTATCGAGAAAGAAGTTGATGCCAGGGTTCTTGTTCACGAAGCCGAAGAATGAGCTTCACAAACACTCAAGGCAGGAGAGCAAGGTACAGGCTTTTATTTAGAGATAAAGTGACAGGAAAGAGCTCCTGGCTCAGGCCAGGAGGGGACAAGAGAGCCCGGGGTGGTGGGTTGTCTAGGGGATTTATAGGCAGTCGAGGATTTTTTTTGGAGATTCAGGGCTTAGGGTGTAGACTTGTACCACCTGCCCTGCCCTCAAGGTGGGCTGGGTTATTCTCTGCTTGCTAGGGTTGTTTACAGTAAAGTCATGGGTTATGCTGAGATACCCTTCCCTATTTGTGAAACACTCAAACATTCTAGGCCCAGTTGCTCCTGGCCTTTTGACTTTTAACTGACCTCACTGAAGATGTCTATATTCTTAGTCTGGTATCTTTATCCTAGAGAATTAGTGTGACCTTGACTTTGCATAATGCTTACCACAGAGTTTCAAAAGGGACTTCTTTGCCCATTGTTATATTGCTCTGACTGTAAATATCCTGCTCCGCTTTCTCCAGAGGCCCTCACCCTACTCTGACTACACCCACAGTCCCTGTCTCAAAGTTTTCTCACATTCAATTCTTTGAAACAAATTTCAGTTGATTTCCACCCAACTTGGTGATATTTTACCTCAATATTATTACTTATCTATACCAATAGTAGGCTCCATTCATTCCCCAAATATCTCTTGAGCCCTGAGTGTCAGGCACAGTTCTCTCTTCTGGGATACACATTCTCCAGTTTTTTGAGCAAAACAAAGTCCTGCTCTCCTGGGCTTCAGTCTGGGTCCTTGGAATGAGAGTAATAGATTACTAATGGTCAGGGTAAAGATGACCTATAATTGTGTTGAATTTTGCAGAGAGCAAAATATCTAAAAATTATATATCTAAATGCTTCCAACTCTTCCATTGCTGTAATGAGAGAGAAAGTGAAAGAGAGAGAAAGACTGTGTGTGTGTGTGTGTGTGTTTGGAGGGGTGTGGGAAGGAACAGCTTATACAGGGAGGACAGAATGGAAAATTCAGGAATAGGTTTCTCCCATTGCCATTTTCTAGAAATCGAAATAGGGACCTGCAGTTCGTAGCTATAAGTTAGGTAGGACAACAAGAGGAGGCAATGCAAGATTAATTAAAGTTCATCATGAAAGGTAAAATTGAGGTTAAGATGTTAAAATGCAGCTCTCACTTTAAGAGGGTTAAGTTATACATCAGGAATTTATTATGCACACATAAAAGAGAAGAATAAATTGTTTTGTGCTGTTGGAAAAAGTTGTTTTCTTCACTGTTTGTGGGCAGTTTCTCATTTAGAAGGCAAAAACCATTTCTCTTTCTATCCCAAGAGGGCAAGAGTAGTTTTCTCCAACTCCCTGACATGTTATCTGCTGTTAGTGTTATGCATTTGTGTATGTTAAATAAACGATCTGAGTATATGCATATCAGATTCAGATAACCTGAGTCAAGCAGTTATTAGCTCACTGGTCATTTAAAAAAGTTTACCCTGGCAGCCAGATTCAAAGTTGTCCAAAAGCAACTCTATTAGCCTGGGGAGCTGGGTATTCTCAATTGGTGCCAGCACTGCCTGCCTTAAAGCAGAAGCTGTCATTGCTGCTGGGCTCCTAAACTGAACTGAGCTGGATGTCAAAGCTGCTGTTGGTAGATGGCAGTATGGTTCAACTCCCAGCTTTATATGTAACCAGTTAGGAATTGTAAACCCATCTTTTTGTGGTCTGGGTGTTAAGTAACTAAATTTTTCATAGCCTCAACTTTCTCACCTGTAAGATGGGGAAGTAATAGCTGACAATTATTGAGGATTAAATAGGGCAGTCTATGGGAAGTACTTAGTACAGGTCTGCGCAAATAGCTCTCAATAAATGACAGTTACTGTTATATTACATTTAAGCACTGATCAAATTCTACATAGCAATTACCATGATAGTTGAGAACTGAGGGTCCTTTAAGGAAAACTGAATTAAACCAACATTTTACTAACTAAAAAGTTACTGACAAATCATAGATTTCAAAAGATCCTTTTTTTGGATATTAAGGAGGTATGAGTTGGTCAATCTTTTGGAGGAGAGGTTGAAAACCGTCAACTCCCTTAACTACCTGCAAGTCTGTTAGACCTTACTTGAAACCCCAGTTAGTAGATTTTGGGATGTCTGCAGGCGGTTTAATTTTGATAAAAGCAAATTGTCTAACTTTGGTGACTGTAATAATATTGGGTTAAGATGCCACACTATAGCGGTAACCACACCTATCAAAACACTGTTAGTACTTCTGAAGGACAAAAAGCATCCTGTCTGCACTCAGGTGGAGTTCAAATACGAAACAGCCTTCAGAGGAGAGATGCAGGTCCTTTCTCCATGAAGGGTCGGTCAAAGCGGGAAGGATCCACCTAACCTTCCGGTCTAGAGCCATTTCCCTTATAAAACGAGGGGATCCTAAGAGGATGACAACGTAGGATCAGGAGAAGTCCCGCGGGGCTGACTCACCAAGGAGTCTTCCGTCTCTATAAGTGTCCTGCGGCCCTACTCTGTGTCTCGGAGGCCGGTGCCCCTTACTCCGCTGCCCGTGGGGCGCACCGGCCCGAGAGGTAACTGGTGCATGAGCACGCCGGTCCGCTCTCCCAAAGCTTGGAGTTCCCCGGCCGGCCGGCGGTGGGCGCGCGCTCCGCGAGGCCCGAGCCCGCCGCCCAGTGCGCAGCTGGCCAGCCTCCGGGGCCCCGGGGTCCCGCGGCCTGGGCGCCTACAGCCTACCAGGTCGGCGCGGCCTGCGAGCGCGGCTGGTCCGCCCGAGCCAGCACGGCGATCCCTGCCGCGCCCGAGGCCTGGCCGCCCGCCGGGTCCCCGCGCGGAGGGGAATGGGGAAGAGGAGAGACTGGAGGAGTCGGAGACCGACGCAGCCTCGGCGAGCACAGTTACAGCAGGAGACAGACGGCGGCGGGAGGCGGAACACTCCTCGCACCGGCGGCGGGAAGCGGGAGGCGGGACACCTCCTTCAGCGGCCGCGCACCGGCTCGCCCTTCCCCCGCCCGGAGGCTGCGAGCCGGGCCCGGCGGGACAGGCAGGCGAGTGCTGCGGGCCTGCCCGCCCCGCGCGCCGCCGCGGCCGGCAGGGGTACCCTGCAAGCCGGGGAGGAGCCGCCGCGACGCGAGACGGGCAGCGAATCCCTGGGAAAGTGCAAGGGGGGCGGGGAGTGCGGGGGAGGCCCGGGGGAAGGTCCCCGGCTCTTAAAGAGCCCCGGCGCACCGCGACCCCCCGACACCCCCTCGGCCCGCCGCGCACCCCAGCGGCCGCCCCGCGCCCGCGCTCCTCCCGGCGGCCGGCGGGGCGGGGAGCCCGGCGAGCCGCACTGCGGGCGGGCCCGCGTCTCCGCTCCCGAGGGCGGCCGCAGGTGAGTGCGGACCCGAGGTGGCCGCTGTGGTCTCGGCGTCCGGCCCAAGTTCAGCGCGGCGCTGGGGCCGGAGGCGGGTAGGACGAGGGGCGGGGGACGCGGGGACAGGACGCTCCGTGAACTGGACGCTCGCGAGCCTGCGCCGTCGGCTGGGGCAGAGGGAGCGGCCCGGCACCGCGCGCCCTACCCACTCCGGCTAGTCCCCCAGAGACAGACGTGCGAGGTCAGTGCGGCGGTGTAGCTGGCGGGCACGGCAGGCGTGGGGAGGGCGGCCGCGTCGCCTTTGCGGGGCGCCCTGCCGCAGGACCAGGGCAGACCCTCGCCCCCCTCTGTGCTCTCTTTCCCGGCGCCCCAGCGCGGGGTGCCGCGCGGCCACAGGGCAGAATTCTGTGCCGCCGGGAGGCGAGCGGGGGGACCGTGTGCACTGCCCAGCTGAGGTCTCGTTCCCTCTGGCCGCCGGCGAACCGCTGTATGGCGGGGGCTGGGGGTCAGCGGCAAGCGGAAAGATTGTGCCGGATCTTGCGGGGGAGTTTGCGGGAAGGGAAGGGGGCGGGAGCGGCCGAGACCCGGCTCGCCCGGCGCCCCGGGTTCCCCGCTTGTTGACATTGGAGCGGGGCCGGCCTGAGCCCCCGGCGTGCGCCGGGAAGCCGACTGTGTCGGGCGGTTTGCTGTGACACTTAGGCGAGGTCTCCGGGCCCCGGAGGAAGCAGGCTGGGCTGGATTTCTCGTTGACCCTCATGGTGGAATAAACAGGAAGCGATGAGCACCCAGCCCGGCCGGCACTTGTCTTTGTTGTGGGGTCTGCCTGGCGCGGCGGTGAGGAGGCTGCCCGGGACCCCTGCCCGATGTGCCGTGGGGTGGGCTTGGGGCCGCGCCGTGTGCATGCGCAGCCGAGGGATACTGGGCTCTGCTCAGGTTAACTCTCTGTGGAGGCTGACACAGCGTTTGCGTGTTTGAAAACTTTTTTTTTTTAATTGTAAAAGGAAGAGGCTTCCGGATGAGGCAGAGCTTTTCAGTAGGACCAAGTGGCCGCGGTGGGTGGGTGACCCCTACAGAAGGCGCCTCAGCTCGCTCCCTGACTCCGGGAGCTGGCGGGGCGCTGCCGACAGGACCGAGAGGCGCTCTTCAAAGCAAGCGGGGCGTCTTCGCTCCTATCCAGGTATAGGGATGATTGCTGGGTGACATGGCCACAGAAACCAGCCTAATTTTTGTTTTCCCCAAAGATGCTTTTAATTAGCTGGCCGTGGATAGTTTTGATTTGCTTTTTTTCTCTTCCTGTGTCCCATCCCTTCTTTTCTCTTTCTCTCTTCTCTGTAATTTTGGCAACTTATCATCCTTGGATCCCTCATTTATGGTTCAGCTTTCTAAATGTTAATTACGCTTGTGGTGAATATTGATGGCCTACTGTGTGCTAGGCATTGTGAGATGGGAAGTGAGATGAGATGTACAGAATGTTGATTCCCAGAGTTACTGTTAGTACGTTTCCCGCAGTAGTGGTGGGTCGAAATGGTCAGCCGTGGAGGTTTCTGAAAAATATTTGGCTGGCATGGAGGTTGGTGCCTTCTCTCATGGTCCTAGGACATTTTCCTTAAAATGGCCCTTTCTGCTTGTTTGGTGAGCCAAGAAGGTATTCTTCCATTTTCATGGTCCCTGGAGCTTCTGGACTGAATATAGAATTACAGGGAAGGTTTCTGTAGAGTCTGCGCTAAGTAACTATTGCATGGTCCTGTTTGCAGCTTACCTATGAGTACTTAGTCTTTTCTGGTATTCTTATTGAGTCTACTTGTCATCTGTACATCTGCCTTTGTATTCTGTACAGTTCTTTTGGCACATATTCCTTATGTTCAGTAAAGGATCATAATGTCAAATTAGAATCATCACATAAACAAATGAGTAGATACAAATATTACCCATGTACATTTATTGAATTATAAAATTTGGTTTCCTATCAACTTTTGAATGACATTTGATGGCTCTTGTAGAGCAGTACTTTTTTTTTTTACAGATGCACGACAATTTATTTTTTTGGTATCATTAATATACAGTCACATGAGCAACATTGTGGTTACTAGATTTCCCCCATTATCAAGTGCTCACCTCGTACCCCATTATAGTCACTGTCCATCAGGTTAGTAAGATGCCATAGAGTCACTACTAGTCTTCTCTGTGTTATACTGCCTTCCCCATGTCTCCCCCCGCTACATAATACGTGCTAATCGTGATGCCCTTTTTCTCCCCTTATCCCTCCCTTCCCACCCATCTTCCCCAGTCCCTTTCCCTTTGGTAACTGTTAGTCCATTCTTGGGTTCTGTGAGTCTGCTGCTGTTTTGTTCCTTCAATTTTTGCTTTGTTCTTATACTCCACAGATGAGTGAAATCATTTGGTACTTGTCTTTCTCTGCTTGGCTTATTTCACTGAGCATAATACCCTCTAGCTCCATCAATGTTGCAAATGGTAGGATTTGTTTTCTTTTTATGGCTGAATAATATTCCATTGTGTATATGTACCACATCTTCTTTATCCATTCCTCTACTGATGGACACTTAGGTTGCTTCCATTTCTTGGCTATTATAAATAGTGCTGCGGTAAATGTAGGGGTGCATATGTTTTTTTGAAACTGGGATCCTGCATTCTTAGGGTAAATTCCTAGGAGTGGGATTCCTGGGTCAAATGGTATTTCTATTTTTAGTTTTTATTTTATTTATTTATTTATTTTGGTATCGTTAATGTACAATTACTTGAACAACCTGGTTACTAGACCCCCTATTATCAAGTCCCCCCACATACCCCATTACAGTCACTGTCCATCAGCATAGTAAGATGCTATAGAAACATTGTCTTCTCTGTAAATACTGCCTTTCTCATGTCCCCCCTGCTACATTATGTGTGCTTATTGTAATGGTCCTTTTTAAAGCAGTACTTTTTAAAATGTGGGGGTAAATACCTCGGAATCTTTGAAAGCTTAATTCTTTTAAGAGCTTCACTTTACTGTTGACATTGAACACACTTTTAGGAATTGGGGCCAAGACTATAAATGCCAGTAAGGGATTTGCTGTAATGGAGTTGCAGCTACCTTCCTCCCCTGTTTTAAAAGACCCCTCTAATTTTTTAGTAATTTTCTGCTGTTACCCTTGAAAGAGTTTGCTGTCATTGGCCATGGGTCTGGTTCAAGTAGGTTTATATTTATGTTTAAGAAGGCTTTTCCCAGCAGGGTTTATGGCTGTCTCTTAAATCCTCTTGTGGGCTTGGTTTGCAGGACCACAGTCCTGCAGAGGAATCCAGTCAGTGCTACCTGCTTATTAAGGGATTTTGTGTCTTGGCACATCATTTGAGATTCAAAGTCCTCCCCACCTCTATATACCCAAAGTATATACATACATAGACAAATATTTATTTTCCCCTAACTGCTGACAGTGTTCTAAGAATAGTTTCCTTGCCTGGCCTGTTGAGAGCAAGGACCCGTCTGCAGAGGTGTTTACAGTTTGGGGCTGTGCTGTAGTCTCTGTTGATTTGGCAGCCTGGCAGAGCAGCCTTGCAGCTTATGGGACGCCGTCTGTTTTTTTTTCTGGACTGCTGGAGAGGCATGTAGTCAGGGGAACGTAGAGAGGTGACAGTGACCACTCTCTGAGGAAAGTATCTGGAGACCCCTAGACTCTGTCTGGACCCCTTTGCACTCTCCCAGCATGCAGTCACCCCTGGCCTGGGCAGGAGGTGGTTGCTGTGTGTCATTGTGTAAAGTCAAGCACCCTGAGGACTCCTGGCAGGGACATTTGGGATTGTGACAGGTCATATCTTTCCTGTAGCCCTTGCAATAGTTCCATTCATCTTTCTTCTGAATCTAGACTTCAGAGTCTCTATGGTGTGTGTGTCTTTTTGGGGAGAGTTAATACAGAAGAAAGTAAACTCAAGGAGCCATAGCCATAAAAGAAGATCATTCCATGTTAACCTGGAATATTTTTGTTAATGTTTAACAAACTTTATATAGACACATGGCTATTAAATGTGAACAGTGGAAAAATTACTATGTGGTTCCAATGTGCCCCTTCCTCTCTCCATTCCTTCCTTCTTTAGGTCTCAGAAAACTTTCTGGAAGCCATTAGTTTCTGATGTCAAAGTGATTTTCTGCCTAAATGGGATTTGTTAGTCTAGAATTAAACCTTGACTTGTATTTATGAGTGTGCATGAAAGGTGAATCTTAAGTTTTAAAATAGGAATGTAAAGATTCTGCCTACTACTGGAAAATTTAGCCCACAAGACCTGACAGTTTTTAGTTTTTTGTTTTTTTTTTTGCGTGTGTGTGGCATTATTTGCCTCATTGTTAGGCAGCAAAACAGCCAAACACCTGTACTACTAATTGCTAGAAATATTGAGTTCATATTTCCAATGAATATTGTTTTTCCTCTATCCTAGGGGGACTTGAAAATGATGTTTGTGTTGTCTCATATCTATGTGATTTAAGTATGGGTTGCTTTTCTTTGAATTCCCACTAAAAATGGCACTTTGGCCTTTTAAGCTGTTTTTGTGAGGACATTTCTTTCCGCCAAGCATGTTTTCCAGATAGGTCTTGGAAATTCCGAAGAACATAGCTATAATTTCTCCCTTGATTGGCAGCTGAGAGCTTTCCTGGACAAAAATAAGGCTACACTGTGCCAAATGGTTGACTTTTCTAGAATAAAAACTAAAGGGTATGCAAAAAGTCCTCTGGTTAATATATTGGCATTCCCAGAACCCACTGAAACTCCGGCAGCTTGCCAGACACCACTTAATGAGGATGCAGAATGTCTGGCTGAAATCCCCATGAGCCGAAGGGGGTGGGGAGCTGATGTCCACACCCTTTATTAATTTTTAATGACTGTACTTTTATTTTGCAGATTTTGCTCTGTACCCCCCTCCTGACTGACCCTCACTATGGCACCTCCCTCCCCATCCATTTATTCACTCATTTATTTGGCACTGGAAAAATGGTGAAACTTTCAAGGTTAAGAACTCTGCTAAGGGATCATTTCTGTCTGTTTGCATGGGGTCTTTTGTTGTTTTTCTTTCTTTTTCTTCTCTTTTTTTTTTTGGAAGAGGAAGACAGAAAAGGAGATGACAAACTGTTTTTTTTTTTTTAATGATGCTTTATTGTCTGCTGGAAGAGAAGCATTTATGAAACTAAGTTTGTCAGACAGTTTATGTGACAGTGCAAGTCGGTGCTTGCCAAGCTCCCAGACAGATTGCTAATGTTACATGACAGGGATAAATAAATTACCGCTGTCTGCATCATGCTTGCACTGCGAACACTCTGCAGCCGGCGGCTGGGTGCTGCGCACCCAGGGAGCCCGTGGATGTGCAGCTGTGTGGAAGGCCTACCGCCTACTGCCTAGAATTCTGTGACTTAGTAAGGAAATGAAAAGGGTGTGTCTCTTCCTTTATTTTTGGCTCTGGCAGCCTTGAGTCCTGTGTTTTGCTGGGTGGCTCTGCCTCTTTGCCTTGCCCCTCACCCCTCCTCTCCCACCTCCCCACCCCCCACATTCCTCCGCCCTTCTTACTAGGAAGCAAGGCACCTAGTTTCCCTCCAAGAGACCTGCTTTGGATGAAACTAAACTTTGTTCTTAGCTGCTTAGGCCTAGGTTTCTCAAAGTCAAGTTTCAAGCTGTTTACGGTCACATTCTTTCTGCAGGTGCAGACACTGAGAACAAATTGTCTGAGACAAGTGTGTGCTGCCCTGGGCGGGGCGGGGTGGCACTCCTTGGGCATAATGCACTTTCATCTCTGGCAATTTGGATAGTCAGCTGGCAGAGTGACAGGTGTAATGAACTTAATGGTCTTGCTCTAGTTGTAAGTGGGCACACTGCTCATATTACAAAGCCACCTCCTGAGTTGGGCCCCGGCCAAATGACTTACTCTTCTTTTTCCAGACAGGATTCAGGGCCTGGACTACTTGAGTGACCTTAAGGTCAAGAATTGGGTGGGTGTGAGCAACATCTGTGTGCCCTCATCCACGCAGTCTCTCAATGGACCTTGACATTCTCCAGTGTAGGGCTGTTTGTCTAGTTTGCAAAAAGGATCAATCGCACCCACCCCTGACTAGTCAGCCACTGCTCTGTGTGAGGTGCGGCAAGGTCCATCATCTGTGGAGGTGCGAAAATCCCTTGCTTCTAGGGTTTGCAGACTGGCAGGCTTCCTGCTGTGCTGAGTCGGTTCCTGTGCAGGGCCACTGTTCTCCAGAAATGGCCTGGGCCATGTCAGCGGGTGAAGGCACAACCAGGCGTGTGTTCACTGTGGCCCCAGAGGCCAGCAACCTCTGCACAGAGTTGGGGAGGGACTTTCCGTAGTAAAATTTCACTACTTCCGAAAGTCAGGAGCTGGTGAGCCCACAGCAGGAAGCCAGGCTGCATTTGGAAGGGCTTCTGGACCTCTGGTGTCCACCAGGCCAGTTGTTCAGAGTGTCAGTGGCAGTCCAAACGCTTGCTTAGTGCTGATTCTGTGCCAGCTGCTCTTAGTGCCACACAATAGCATAAGGAATTTACTTCCCAGGGCAGTCCTATGACTTAGGCACAATGACCGTCCCGCTTTGCAGGCAGGTGACAAGAAGTCCTGAAATCGCCCAAAGTCACAGCTCTTGTAAATGAGGAGTGGAGTCTCCTAGCCTAGCAGTCTCTCCATCCGGGTCTGGACTTCTACTCCAGAGCTGTAGGAGGCAGGCCCAGGCCAGAAGTTCATCAGGGATCATCCACCAGCTGGTGGAGAGGGACGGGGCCATTTCTCTCCTTGTCCCCATGTAGGTCCCTGTGACTCTCCAGCCAGCGAGCTCCTTCCTCCTTCCCTCCTGTCCTGTCTGGGGCTCTTATATCCCCTTGCAGCATTCCGCATTCTTATTTCTGACATCTGACTTCTGTTCCTGACTTGCCCATGGCAAGAACCTGGATTTTGAGAATTGGGCTACTGGGTGTTTTGTTTTGTCCACATAGATCCTTGAGTTCCTGGAAAGACAGGTGAAGTAAAAATCTGGAGTATTATCGTTGCCTGATGGTATTCTGCACCATTCCTTAGAAACCACGTCCATCAGTCCCCTCTGGTATATTGTGTCAAAGCATCAGGACCTGTTTTCTGGGTGAACTGTGGCCTGTGTAGGAGAAACCTCCTGTCAGCTGTGGGTCTGGGGGGAGGCGGGGTTAGGCCCTTGTTGTCTGTGCATTTAGAGGGATCTAGCTCGGGGAGCCTTACTATTTTCCTTTCCCTTTGCTTCTCACATTTGGAAAAAAAATAGAAAACATAATCATAACTTTAAGCTTCTCTATTTTGCTCCATGGGGGCATAGATTAATGTACCACATATATCGAACATACTTCTTGTGAGATATCACCCATCTTAGACAGACTGGAGTGTTTGAGATTATGGGACGTAAGATGGGTTCCAGGAGCTTCAATTTGACCTTGGCCTGGCAAGATAGCTCTTTGCAAACCTCCCCTTGGCAGCCGGGCAGGAGCGAAAACCCATCTTAGCCCCTGAGCTCAGCTGGTGGCTGGGACTGCTGCTGTCCCCTGTATAATGTATCATGGCATTCATGGTGGGGCATTTCTGGGCCTTGATTTTATCTGAGCCCAGTTGCCTGGGTGGGGTTGGACAGCGGATCTAGGTGGGCCTCTGTTCTGGGCTGCACCTTGTCCTCCCCGTCTGCATAGCAGTGACATCCATGTGTTCACCTGGCATGTCCTGGACTGCCCTGTAGTCACCAGCACCCAGGATGCACCGGTCCTGGAGTGGCCACTCCTGTCACCACTGGTGATGCAGGTGCCAGCACGGCCAGGTGAGGACAGAGTGGGGCTAGGTGTACCAACTGCTAGTCCACTGCTTTGCCCACTCCACCTGACTTTTTTTCCATCTAGTCTCTGAAATCTTTTTTTCCCCCTAATTGTATGCTTATTGCAGATGAATAGGAAAATAGGAAACAATGAAGAAGAGAAAAGAAACAAGAAAAATGACTAAAATTACCTATGCTATCTATAGAGATAACCTTTGTTAACAGTTTAGTAGATTGTTTCTAGGCTTATTTATTGATTAATTATAAAAATCATGGATAGAACATCTACGTTTTAGCATTCCATCCTGAACATCTTTTCATGTGATTTAAATATTTTCTGAAATTACCACTGCTGATGACTATGATATTCAGTACAATTATGATTTATACTGTGTTTTTATTTTTAAAAACCTGTTTTGGGACTTTGAGACTGCTAACAGTTTTCTCTATTATAAATAACACCACATTGAATATTTTGATTACATCCTTTGGATGGATTCCTAAAAGGGAATTTGGTGTGTATGAGAATTTTGAGAAGGTCCTGCAAAGGTGTTGCCAGATTGCTTTTCAGAAAGGATGAATACTTTCCACTCCCACAGCTGTGAGGGTGACTGCACCCTTGCCAATGCTGAATATTAGTATGAAAAAATTCTTTGCAAATTCAGCAGTAAAATGGTACGATGTTTCAGTTTTCCTTCCCATCCTTTTGTTATAAAAATCTGGGTTTATATCATCTGGATCACAGGTGAAAGGAATTTGGATGTTTCCTGGTTTTGTTCTAATCATACCCAGTGATGTTCTAGGCAAATCTTATCAGGACAGATAAGACCTGTGTACTATTTTAATTTCTAATTTAATTCTACTCAGGAAGGTTGTGGCATGCAACAGTGTAATATATTTTTAAGTAAAATTACAGGATTTTATGGCCAAGGACTGTGCCTGACCATAGTGTGTAGTAAGTTGAGCCCAGAGAAATCCTATTGTTCTCCAGTTATCCTCGCCTGAACCCTTAGAGGTAACTTGGACTCACATGGAGGAACCAGGCCAGGACAGGGAGTGGATACAGCAGCAGCTGGTGAGGAGCTGTGTGGCATCTCGTTCAGGCACTTCCCTCCATCCTTAACAGCCAATTTTTGAGGTCAAACTCTTCCCTAGCCTTGCCCCTGGGACATCAACATCAAATTCATACCTTTCTTTGTTTCCTCTGGATGGTTGATGCTCAACTGAGGGCACTTCACTTCCTCTCCTCTGTAGATTGGGTAGAGTTTTCTGCTTTTAGCCAAGACCTGAGCCCTTTCAGAGTTGCTTGCAACTATTAATACTGTCTGACTGCCTAAGCTGTTGCACCTGGAGTTTGAGAGCGAGGAACAGTCATTTCAGTAGGTTTTGAGTACCTAAAGGCAGGTCAGTTTTGTTTTCTTTGACAGGCAGGCTTTCAGTTGAAAGGTTGGGATAGGCTAGAGGGGAACCCGGTTATAGTGCTGGTTGGAGGGAGCACACCTGACAGCTTTGTCTTTGGGGTTAGTCCCAGGGAGCTTGTTCATTTGCGATAAACCTTCATGCATGTGTGTGTTCAGTGGGTGTAGGTGCTTCCTATGCTCTGGGGTGCATGCTGGGCGTGTACCCTGTGTGTGGCATGGCCTGGCGGGCAGTGTGCCGGGCCTGTGGGGCCCAGATGGGCACCACTTGCTCCTCTGCTCAGGTGAGTGAGCCCTGGCGCCCAGGCACCAAGAGTGGGGAGCTTTGCTTGGGTAGTTGTTGCGCGGCCTGCATCTCCCCTGGTCTGCCCATGTGGTCAACCACATGCTGCTTTCCAGGTGCACACCTGTCCTTGCCAAGCGGCAGCTGGGACAGTGCCAAGACCTTGGAGATGGAATATGCAAAGGAGTGCCAGGGGTTGGGATGGCTGGTAGGTGGCCGTCCAGGTGGTCTGATTAGCAGGGGTGAGGAAGCATCTTCAGGGAGCAACCTGTTCAGGGTCCCTGGCTGAAGTGGGTGGGAGGAGGTTCCCAGGGGAGTGTGTGCTAGTGATGCTGTTGAATCGGTTGCTGGGACAATTGCTCAGGGCACTTTGGGTGAGTGAAAAATACACCTTGTGTACTTTCCCCCATTTACTGTTGGCTGATGTGCACAGAGCTGGCAGACTTTTGTTTAATTTGACCTCGCTGGGTTTGGCTTGCTCCTTCAGCAGAATGATAAAATGCCAGAATGTTTTTCTAGAAGGGACAGAGGGCCTTTTTGGACCTAATGCCTGTACGATTTCAAGGATTGAGGTAATGTTTGCAGTTGGCTGGCTTGGACATTTGTTTTTCTGATACTTTGGCTACTAGAATAAACATTGCACCCTTACCAAACCCAGCTTTCATCTTATTGGTGTTTCAGCAGGAGATTTGAAATCTTATACTTCTAAATTAGAGGTCCTGGGATTAGAAATTTTTTTTCATGTGAAGAGTAATGTTAAATATACATACAGTCATAACTACATAATTTTTTTTTCATAATTTAAGTAATTGAATTTATTTATTTATTTATTTATTTTTAAAATAATTAATTTTGGTATCATTAATCTACAATGAAATGTGCAATATTCTGGTTATTAAACTACCCCCTTCATCAGGTCCCCCCCACCAACCCCATTACAGTCACTGTCCATCAGCGTAGGGAGATGCTATAGAATCACTACTTGTCTTCTCGGAGTTGTACAGCCCTCCCCATGCCCCCCCAACATTACATCTGCTAATCGTAATGCCCCTTTTTCCCTCTTATCCCTCCCTTCCCCCCACCCATCTTCCCCAGTCCCTTTCCCTTTGGTAACTATTAGTCCGTTCTTGGGTTCTGTGAGTCGGCTGCTGTTTTGTTCCTTCAGTTTTTTTCTTTGTTCTTATACTCCACATATGAGTGAAATCATTTGATACGTGTCTTTTTAGGCTTGGCTTATTTCACTGAGCATAATACCCTCTAACTCCATTCATGTTGTTGCAAACGGTAGGATGTGTTTTCTTCTTATGGCTGATAATATTCCATTGTGTATATGTACCACCACTTATTTATCCATTCATCTACTGATGGACACTTAGGTTGCTTCCATTTCTTGGCTATTGTAAATAGTGCTGTGATAAACATAGGGGTGCATATATCTTTTTCAAACTGGGCTGCTGCATTCTTAGGGTAAATTCCTAGGAGTGGAACTCCTGGGTCAAATGGTATTTCTATTTTGAGTTTTTTGAGGAACCTCCATACTGCTTTCCACAATGGTTGAACTAATTAGCCTTCCTACCACCAGTGTAGGAGGGTTCCCTTTTCTCCACATCCTCGCCAACATTTGTTGTTGTTTGTGTTTTGGATGTTGGCCATCCTCACTGGTGTGAGGTGATATGTCATTGTGGTTTTAATCTGCATTTCTCTGATGTTTAGTGATGTGGAGCATCTTTTCATGTGCCTGTTGGCCATCTGAATTTCTTCTTTAGAGAAGTGTCTATTCATGTCCTCTGCCCATTTCTTAATTGGATTATTTGCTTTTTGTTTGTTAAGGTGCGTGAGTTCTTTATATATTTTGGATGTCAACCCCTTATCGGATATGTCATTTATGAATATATTCTCCCATACTGTAGAATGTCTTTTTGTTCTACTGATGGTGTCCTTTGCTGTACAGAAGCTTTTCAGCTTGATATAGTCCCACTTGTTCATTTTTGCTTTTTTTTCCCTTGCCCGGGGAGATATGTTCATGAAGAAGTCACTCATGTTTATGTCCAAGAGATTTTTGCCTATGTATTTTTCTAAGAGTTTTATGGTTTCATGACTTACATTTAGGTTTTTGATCCGCCTTGAGTTTACCTTTGTGTATGGGGCTAGACAGTAGTCCAGTTTCATTCTCTTACATGTAGCTGTCCAGTTTTGCCAACACCAAAAGCTGCTGCTGAAGAGGCTATCATCTCCCCATTGTATATCCAAGGCTCCTTTATCAAATATTAATTGACTGTATATGTTTGTGTTAATGTTTGGATTTTCTATTCTGTTCCACTGGTCTGTGGGTCTGTTTTTGTGCCAATACCAAATTGTCTTGATTACTGTGGCTTTGTAGTAGAGCTTGAAGTCAGGGAGCATAATTCCCCCTGTTTGATTCCTCCTTCTCAGGATTGCTTTGGCTATTTGGGGTCTTTTGTGGTTCCATATGAATTTTAGAATTATTTGTTAGAGTTCATTGAAGAAAGCTGTTGGTAGTTTGAAAGGGATTGCATTGAATCTGTAGATTGCTTTAGGTGGTATAGCCATTTTGACAATATTTATTCTTCCTAGCCAAGAGCATGGGATGCATTTCCATTTGTTAGTGTCCTCTTTAATTTCTCTTAGGAGTGTCTTGTAGTTTTCAGAGTATAGGTCTTTCACTTCCTTTGTTAGGTTTATTCCTAAGTATTTTATTCTTTTTGATGCAATTGTGAATTGTTTTTTTGATTTCTCTTTCTTTTAATTCATCATTAGTGTATAGGAAAGCAACAGATTTCTGTGTGTTAATTTTGTATCCTGCAACTTTGCTGAATTCAGATATTAGTTCTAGTAGTTTTGGAGTGGAGTCTTTCGGGTTTTTTATGTACAGTATCATGTCATCTGCAAATAGTGACAATCTGACTTCTTCTTTACCAATTTGGATGCCTTGTATGTCTTTGTTTTGTCTGATTGCCGTGGCTAGGACCTCCAGTACTATGTTGAATAACAGTGGAGAGAGTGGGCATCCCTGTCTTGTTCCCGATCTTAGATGAAAAGCTTTCAGCTTCTTCCTTTTAAATGTGATGTTGGCTGTGGGTTTGTCATATGTGGCCTTTATTATGTAGAGGTACTTGCCCTCTATACCCATTTTGTTGAGATATTTTATCATGAATGGATGTTGAATTTTGTCAAATGCTTTTTCAGCATCTATGAAGCTGATCATGCAGTTTTATTCTTCTTTTTGTTGATGTGGTGGATGATGTTGATGGATTTTCGAATGTTGTACCATCCTTGCATCCCTGGGATGAATCCCACTTGATCCTGGTGTATGATCCTCTTGATGTATTTTTGAATTCGGTTTGCTAATATTTTGTTGATTTTTTTTGCATCTACGTTCATCAGGGATACTGGTCTGTAATTTTCTTTTTTGATGAGGTTTTTGCCCAGTTTTGGTATTAGAGTGATGCTGGCTTCATAGAATGAGTGTGGAAGTATTCTCTCCTCATCTATTTTTTGGAAAACTTTAAGGAGAATGGGTGTTATTTCTTCTGTATATGTCTGGTAGAATTCAGAGGTGAATCCATCTGGACCAGGGGTTTTGTTCTTCGGTAGTTTTTTGATTACTGCTTCAATTTCGTTGCTGGTGATTGGTCTGTTTAGTTTTTCTGTTTCTTGTTTGGTCAGTCTTGGAAGGTTGTATTTTTCTAAAAAGTTGTCCATTTCTTCTAGGTTTTGCAGCTTGTTAGCATGCAGATTCTCATAATATTCTCTTATAATTCTTTGTATTTCAGTGGGGTCCGTCGTTATTTTTCCTTTCTCATTTCTGATTCTGTTTATGTGTGTAGATTCTCTTTTTCTCTTAATGAGTCTGCCTAGGGGTTTATCTACTTTGTTTTTTTTTTCAGAGAGCCAGCTCTTGGTTTCATTGATTTTTCCTATTGTTTTATTCTTCTCAATTTTATTTATTTCTTCTCTGATCTTTATTATGTCCCTCCTTCTGGTAACTTTGGGCCTCATTTGTTCTTCTTTTTCCAATTTCAGTAATTGTGTCTTTAGACTATTCATTTGGGAATGTTCTTCCTTCTTTAAAGAGGCCTGGATTGCAATATACTTTCCTTTTAGAACTGCCTTTGCTGCGTCCCACAGAATTTGTGGCTTTGTGTTGCTATGTCATTAGTCTCCATATATCCTTTGATTTGGTCGTTAACCCATTGATTAATTAGGAGAATGTTGTTAAGTCTCCATGTATTTGTAAGCCTTTTTGATTTCTTTCTAAAATTTATTTCTAGTTTTATACCTTTGTGATCTGAGAATTTGGTTGGTAGGATTTCAATATTTTTGAATTTACTGAGGTTCTTTTTGTGGCCTAGTATGTGGTCTATTCTGGAAAATGTTCCATGTGCACTTGAGAAGAATGTGTATCCTGCTGCTTTTGGGTGCAGAGTTCTGTAGATATCTGTTAGGTCCATCTGTTCTAGTGTGTTGTTCAGTGCCTCTTTGTCTTTACTTATCCTCTGCCTGGTTGATCTGTCCTTTGGAGTGAGTGGTGTGTTGAAGTCTCCTAAAATGAATGCGTTGCTGTGTATTTCCTCCTTTAATTCTGTTAGTATTTGTTTCACATATGCTGGCGCTCCTGTGTTGTGTGCATATATATTTATAATGGTTATATCTTCTTGTTGGACTGACCCCTTTATCATTATGTAATGTCCTTCTTTATCTCTTGCTACTTTCTTCGTTTTGAAGTCTATTTTGTCTGATACAAATAATGCAACACCTGCTTTTTTTCTCTTTGTTGTTTGCATGAAATATCTTTTTCCATCCCTTCACTTTTAGTCTGTTTATGTCTTTGGGTTTGAGGTGAGTCTCTTGTAAGCAGCATATAGATGGGTCTTGCTTTTTTATCCACTCTGTTAGTCTGTGTCTTTTGATTGGTGCATTCTGTCCATTTACATTTAGCGTGATTATTGGTAGATATGTACTTATTGCCATTGCTGGCTTTAGATTCGTGGTTACCAAAGGTTCAAGGGTTGCTTTTTTACTACCTGACAATGTAACTTAACTTTCTTGTTAAGTTTATTGTAAACACCGTCTGATGTTTCTTTATTTCTCTCCCTTCTTATTTTTCCTCCTCTGTTCTTTATATATTGGGTGTTTTATTCTTTGACTTTAGTTAGTATTTGGATGGTCTGCTTTCTTTGCTGTGATTTTATTTTCTCTGGTGACATCTGTTTAGCCTTAGGAGTGCTTCCCTCCATGGAGTCCATTTAAGATATCCTGTAGGGTTGGTTTATGGGAGGCAAACTCTCTCAGCTTTCGCTTGTCTGGAAATTGTTTAATCCCTCCATCATATGTAAATGATAAATGTGCTGGATACAATATTCTTGGTTCGAGTCCCTTCTGTTTTATCACGTTAAATATATCATGCCGGTCTCTTCTGACCTGTAAGGTTTCTGTTGAAAAGTCTGATAGTCTGATGCTTTTTTCTTTGTAGGTGGTCTTTTTTCTCTCTCTAGCTGCCTTTAATACTCTGTCCTTATCTTTGATCTTTGCCATTTTCATTTTTATGTGTCTTGGTGTTGTGTTCCTTGGGTCCCTTGTGTTGGGAGATCTGTGGGCTTCTGTGGACTGCGAGACTATTTCCTTCCCCAGCATGGCGAAGTTTTCAGCAATTATTTCTTCAAAGATACTTTCTATACCTTTTTCTCTCTTGTCTTCTTCTGGTACTCCTGTAATGTGAATATTGTTCCATTTGGATTGGTCACACAGTTCTCTTAATATTCTTTCATTCCTAGAGATCTTTTCTCTCTCTCTGGCTCAGCTTCTCTGTATTCCTGTTCTCTGATTTCTATTCCATTAACAGTCTCTTGCTACTCGTTCAGTCTGCTCTTAAGCCTGTCGATCGCTTGTCTCATTTCTACATTGTCTTTCCTCACTTTCCTCACTTCCTCCCTCAGCTCTTGCATATTTCTCTGTAGATCCGTCAGCATGGTTATGGCTTTTATTCTGAATTCTTTTTCATGAGGACTGTGTATTTCTATCCCTTCAGGCTCCCTCTCTGGGGTTGTCTGGCTGATCTTAGTCCAGGTCATATTCCTCTGTCTTTTTATGGCTATAGAAGTGGTTCCTGGTACTTGCCACGTATGTCTGCTTGGCTCTTTAAGAGTGTAAAAAGAAAAAAGAGAAAAAAAAAAAGAAAACGGAGAAAAAAAGTGAAAGAAAGAAAGAAAGGAAAAAAAGAAAAGAAAAAAGAAAGAAAAAAACCCCCAAAAAATCAAAAAACAAGGAAACGCCCAGCAGGAATGTATTCTGTGGGGATTCTGTAGGTGGCGCTGTTGCTCCACTATTCCGCAGCTGTGGTTGTGCCACTCCTCAGGGCCCTTTCTAGCTCTCGCTGGGGTGGGAACGAATAGGAGGGTGTTGATCTCTGTGGGAAGTCTAAGAGTGGCCACCCTTTCCCAGTCACCAGCTAAGGGGTCCGAAGGTCCCCAGGACTCCCACCCTGCTGGGCTGAGTATACTGGGGCGATCCAGACCTCCGCTGGGCTCCTGTCTTTTTAAGACCGCTGAAAAAAGCGTGTGCTTTTCTTCTTTTTTTTTTTTTTCCTTCCTGGGAGCCAGCTGCAAGCACCCTGGCATGTTCCCCGCTCAGATCCTGCCCCTCTGTCTGTCAAATCTCCGTCACACCGCGCGATGTGCGCCAGCGCTACCTGCGCAGATCCCCAGGGCTGGTTATTTGGCGGGCCTGTACTTCCACTCCCTCCCGGCTCTGAATCCTCTCCTCCCACCGGTGCGCTGGGGTGGGGGAGTGCTCGGGTCCTGCCGGGTCGTGGCTCCGTATCTTACCCGCCTTGCGGGGTGCTGAGTCCTCTCAGGTGCAGATGCAGGCTGTGCACTTTCCCGTGTATTCTGGTCTCTCTTTTAGGAATAGTTGTATTTGCTGTATTTTCATAGATAAATATAGTGTTGGGTGGAGATTTCTGCGGCCCTGCTCACGCCGCCATCTTACCGGAAGTCTCATAACTACATAATTTATGTGGTAAGTGTAGCCCAGAGAAATCCTATTTGTTTCCAATAAAAGTTGGACATTAAATGGAGATGGAGCCTTTGTTATTTAATGGAGCTCTTGGTACATTACTCTGTAATGTGAATGCTCACCCTTTTATATATATAACATGGTTGATATATTGGATTTTTAAAATTGGAACACATTCACATGCCTGAGGTAAAGGCTCCAGCTCTGGCGCCTGCCATGGAACAGGCTGTCCCCACTTGACCCACCCGAGGAAGCAACCTCAGGGCTCACAGGTGGGCCTGATCGGCAACTGCCTGCAGCAGCTTGCTGTCCATAGTGTACGTGGAAGGATCTGAGCACTTGTATTGTCTCCTGGTTTTGAGGAAGGTTTTGCCATAAGGGTGTTGCTTTCATTTACACTCCTGTCCCTGTGGGCTGATGTGTGGCCGCATCCCTGCGGAGCTGTGTGACCTTGGGAAGGCCTGTGTGCCCTCCTCTAAAACAACTGTTTGCCTACCTCTTAGGTTTTGAAGACTGTTAAATGAAACAATGCACATACAAACCAACTGGGAGAGGTCTGGCGAACTGCTAGAGTGAGTGCTCAATAATGGCACCGATTATTAAGTCCAGGAAGTATTTGTGAAGCGCCTCCCCCACCTCCAAGGTGGTGGAGACCCCATCTGCCCTCTGGGGACTTGGAGACCCATGGAGAAGGTAGACCATGTGTACAGAAAGCAGCCAGCAAGAGTGGGCAGTTTTCACTCATCAAGTCTCAAGAGTTGGGAAACAGCATTTAAACTATTAGGAAAGGTTTTGTGGCTGGGGAGAGTGAGGCCTCTGGGTCTGCAGGGTGTGGACACTGAAGGCTGCACCGTCTTCTGCCTTACTTTTCCTTCCTTCTTTCTCATCCCACGTTCTTACAGGGCGCTGTGCTGTCTGTGCACTGGCGCTCTACTGGCTCTGTCCCTACTTTGGTGGGAGACAGGTGCCCATATGGGTGCCACACAGTGTGATGGTCTCCCTGGGGTGATGGCTGCACCAGGGGCTGGGAGTGGCCAGGAGGTGCTGGCAGGACATCTTGTCTGTTCTGATCAATTGAAGAAGACTTCTGGGGGAGGCTGACTTTGGGCTGAGACTTAGTGAAAGAACAGAATCGCCAGGTGGATGAGCAGGGAGAGGGTTGGTGGCTTCCAGGGAGCTGTGTGTATTGGGGTCTAGAAGGCAGTACTAGAGCTTTAAATTCCTGGGTATCATGTGTACAATGCACTATTCCTAGCACTCGTATGTAACTCACAAATATACATGACACATGTGTGCTCATGCTCTTTGCTCGTAGGAGTATGTGCTAAAAGAAACTGGGGGACCACCGGTGGGCAGGGATGAGAGGAAGTAGCCATGAGGTGAGGAGGGGGCTGATTATTTCATAGATCAGTAGAGCTTCTAAAACTTAGAACTCTAGCTGAGCTTACTCCATGAAAGGGTGAACATGGTGAGAAAAATCCTAAATGATTTATTAGGGTTTAAGTGCCTCCAATTCAAAATCCATGTATGTATCCCACGGTGACTTCGGCAGGCTTCTGAGTTCGCTGGCTGTCGGAGTGTGGCGAGGGCAAGTTCTGCATAGTTGTGGGAGGGCTTTGATGCTCTGGTTTAGGGAATATGAAATGCTAATAGGCATGCTTTTGTGACCCAGAGACTTAAACATCAAGAAATGGAGATTATTTTCTCCTTCTCCAGGCAAGGTCCATAAACATCTGTAAGAATCGTGAAGGTCCGTGAACATGTCCAAGGGGTAGGGGCAGCAGGTGTAGTGAAGACTGGTTGTTTTCCTGCCTCCGCAGAGTGTATGTTGTGGCCAGACCTTGTGTCAGACACACGGAAGTGTCTCAGTCAGTGAGGCAGCATGAGTGTGGGACAGGAGGCAACTCTGTGCTTTGTTAGAGGAGGGGGCCTACTGGGGGATGGAGTCCGGAAACGTTTGGTGAAAAGTGTGGCACTTAACCTGGGCCTCCGATGACAAGGCAGGGCCGCAGGAGTGCTTGCTGGGAGTGAATAAAGGTGGGGCATGTGGAGGCTGTTAGGTGATCACCGGTCTGCAGGAGGAGCTGTCCTGGCTAGAATGGAATAAAGGTGAGCTGGGCCATGTGACTGTTGTTACTGGGTCTTGCTTCGCGCCGGCTGAGGCTGGTCGGGCCGGCTCTGCCCTGGAGTGTGCCTCCATCTTTGCCAAACTCAATCAGTGGCCAGTAATAGGGAAGGACAGCAACCTTTTGGGATAGCTGTCTTCTGTGTGTTGTCATAACAAATCGTTCGCACTGGAGACTGTCTTGACCACGATTAATAGTCAATATGTGTTCACATTTCACAAAATGCTTGAATTTCATACCCAGTGCAGTTCCCACCAGGAAGCCAGGTTAACATTTCACAGGGTAATAATAATGCTTACTACTTGCACAGCATTTGTGACTTTTTAAACCTCTTTACACACACCTAATTTCATGTTCCTTGGCTTTAAGGAACAAATAATTAATGAAATGTACATAGAAGTATAATTAAAGGACTTGTTCCTTGTTCTTCTCTATTGTGGCTGTTAGCTGAATGTGGAATTCAATCAGTTTATATTAATGTACAAAGCCTAATTAGAAAGAGATGCCCTGTCATCCCAGCCATAGCAGGATGCTTTCAGAAGTTTGCTGGGACCAAGGCTTTGCAGCTTGCTGGCTAGGCAGGCACCCAGCTAACGTAATTTTGAGACGTTAGGGGAAAGCACTAAAGATCAACTTCAGAAGTGCGACCAAGGCATGCAGACCTTTACCAGGCAGATTGTGCAGAACAGAGACATCACTGAAGAGCAGTGAGTGGCCGCCGGGCATGGATGTGGGATTCTGTTCTCGTCTCTTCCCTGTTGCCAAGCCCACACTGCTACCTCCAGCGGCTCCTTTTCTTCACTCAGCTAGTTACTGTCATGCGAGGCCCCGCCTCTTCTGCTGTGATTGCCAGGTGTTCTGATCCCCTTCTTGGATTCCAAGGGGAAAGACACTCATAATGCCATTCACACTTGCTTTGCAGTTTTCTGCTCTCACTCCTCCACAGACCTCCGAAGTGCTGAGTCTAACTCCTGCTCATTAGAACTACATGTGGAAACCGAACAGTCCAAGTGGTGGAAACCTGCTTCTGCACCTTAAGCTGCTAATAGAGACAGGCTGGAGTGTCTGCTGGTTTTGCTGGGCTTTCGCACCCAGTAGCAAGGATTTAGATATCAGCCAATTGTTTAGGTGGCAAATGAAGTGCTTTCTGGTCTCCTCGGGTAATTAGTTTTTGAGGTCAATGAGGACTAAATAACTGTGGCAGAGAGGTCAGTTTGCAGTGGCTGCGCGGTAAAGTAGGTGGAGTTTGTTATAAAATGGCCCTACCTCTGAGCAAGGTGTCTGCCCTGCAGCGGAGGGGATGAGATGTGCTCTTTCTGTTGCTTAGAGAGGAAACTTGTCTTCTGGCCACCCGAACACATCTTCTGCTGTTGGATAACAGAGTGGTAACTGAACTTTTAACTTCATTGGCTTGTTCCCTATTGAGAAAAGATGGCAAGACATCAGTGGGCCCCTCTTGCTCCTAAGCTTGGTAGAGGGGAAGGGTGGGCAGAGCCCAGGGAAGAAATATAACAGCTGCTTTTGAGAGCTGGCTGAAAAACCACTTAGAAGTACTTCATTCCGTGACCTGTCTGTCCCCCTCTCTGGTGCTTTATTGACAGCCTTCCCTAGGCAAGACGTGCTGGGCGCTTGGTCCCTCTGGTGCTGCACATGGCCCCCAAGGAAGGCTGCTGAGGAGGATGGCCAGTCCTGGAGGTGGCATCCAGTGGGGCCTCTGAGCTGAGAACCTCATGCCCACATCTGGAAAGTGTAGAGGCAGAATTCTGCTGCAGGTATGGACCCTGGTTATGTATTTACATAGAGGATCTTGCCCCTGAACTCTGAACTCCCCATGTCTGTCCCCTCACTTTATTCAGGCCTTGGCCAGACATCCCTCCTCGTGATGCCATCTGTGACAGTGGGCCCTGCCAAGTGCTGTCCTGGTTTTCTCTGCCAGTCACACGAGTGCTGGTGGTTATCATCTTTCTACTAGGAAGTGAGTGCCGGAGACCAGGCCCATGGTCCTCTTGTCCCTCATTCTGGGACGTGCCCAGTGGCGGCCCAGGAATGGCGGCTGCATGACCAAATGGACTATGGCCAGTGGGAGGGCAGGGGGAAGTGGGCTTGATGCCAGGCCTGTGGAGGCCTTGGACACTCAGGAAGCCTTCTCCCTCCTTCCTCTCAGCTCCTGGGTGTTGCTATGTGTGGGTGCTGGTGTCTCACCTGTTGCCTTGGGTCAGGTCTGACCTCAGTGCAAACAGAAAGTCCTGCCAGAAAGGCCGAAGTGCAGCTGCAGAAGAGAAAGGGATGAGGAGCAGGCTGGCACGTCACGGTCCTCAGCAGGGCTCTCATCCCTACTCCTCCCTCCCTTAGGTTTTCCTACTCACCTGCATTAAATTGAATTTTACTGTTTTCTCCCCCCAAAGTTAACCACCTACCAGGAGCCAGGGGAAGCATTTGTTTTCTGGACTGACTCCAGCCCTCCCTTTGTCCTCCCCAAAATTTAACTTGCTGGCTGAATAAATTATGGATGAATTAAATATTCTTTATATGTTTCAAACAGATTTATCAAACTGTAAAAGATCATCAATTCATTAATTTTATTAGAATCATCATGGGTAGAAGTTTTCTCTTTTGACAGGGCATCTGTATTATAATTTTGGCCCCCCTCAGCTGTTTTCTTCTGTTCTGGGATCAGGAAAAGTTCAGAGCAAATTATGGTCTGTGCATCTTTTTTCCATTTTTCCACAGAAGACTAAATGTTTGACAGTTACCTGGAAGCCTGACTCATCTTCTAGACATCAGCCTGTGCTTTTATTCCATGTTTAGATATGTCTTCCTGAGTTTCATTTTGTTGCCTTGGATTTAAAATCCACAGGGGTGTGAAAACTAAATACCTAGTGGAACAAGGGGAAAACCGAATAAGACAAATTCCAGCATGTAGTGACGAGCGATAGAGCAGTTCATTTCTATTAATGGTTTTCAGCCTGTGTGTGACAGATGACCACATGACTTGCCTGTGGATTAGGTCAGCCTTGGGTCCGTCAAGGTCTTTCCTTTGTGGGTTTTTCTTCTTCCTCCCATACAGAGTGCACACATGCAGTCCTGTCCACACCAGAGTTGGCACATACCCAGCCATACTTGGGTGGGTTTTCTTGAGGGCCCCCAGTAGGAATCTGTGGTGTGAATGATGTGGGCACACGCACCTCCACCCAGGGAACACCCTTGGAAGGAAATGTACCCATTTATTTCAAGTAGATGTTTTCCATTGTAGAACTCAGGGTGATTTAAAAATTCTATTTTTTCATCTTTTTTGTATTTCCTATAATGATCATTTTTATAATGAGAAAATCCCCAGTGAACTTGATTTCCTTGGGGCATGGAATAAAGAGTCAGTTTCTGAAAAATTGTGGAAAACAATTTGATGGGTGTCTTTTTAAGCATTTTGGAAGCATGGGTGGAGTTGCTATGGGGATGGTAAGGTTTTCCTCTCTGCAGAGAGTGGTTCCATCTGGCACCACATGCTCCCTGAGCCAAGCTGGGCAGTCCTGTGCATAGCAGAGTTCTCATTAGATGTGGAAACAATTACACATAGAATCATGATTCCATCTTTTTCCCTCAAATCATCATGTAGCCTTGATCTAGGAGCAGGAGTGCAATTCTGAACTTGCTTTCTGCAACCCTGGTCACTCTGTGCCCGTCCTCACCTAAGGGACTGGTGCATTTCTTACAGTTTGAGGAGTTCTGCCTTTGCAGATGGGGCAGAGGTGTCTCCTGAGCAGGGTGCACTGTGTCCTACTTGTATCACAGTTGGAGTTAATTTTCTTTTGCAGAAGTGCTGACATCTCTGTGAGAGGCACTGTTTTCATTTCCTTTGGCTTTGCACCTCAAACTGCTGCCTCCTTCCCTTCCTGTCCTTGCTTAGAATCAAGATGGTCCCATCTCCCTTAGAGATAAGGTTATAACATTCTCTACTGGGGTCATGGTGGGGACATAATGCGGGCAGTAAAGTTCAGTGTGACATTTAATGGAGATGAAACAAAGTGATTAAGAAAGCAGTTGGCTTCCTGTATGTCAGTGGGTTTTCAGTCACCCCTGGAGGACTCAGGCTCTGCAAGTGTGAAGATGCTGGCTTGGAGAAAGGTGAAATTCCCAGAACTAGATGTTGGGGGCCCCCATGTTGGGGCTGTTCATTCTGGGGGTGTAGTCTTAGGCCAGTCTAAGTTCTGGTTCCCTCATCTGGAAAATGCAGGTGGCAATGCTTGCATTCTTTTTTTTTTTTTTACAATTTATTTTATTTTAGTATCATTAACCTACAATTACATGAGCAATATTGTGATGATTAAACT